>CAUYSK010125654.1:0-15254 GCA_963575035.1 Avahi laniger
ATCCAAACACAACAGAATACACATTTTCCTCAAACGCACATGGACTGTTCTCCAGGATAGATCATATGTTAGGCCACAAAACAAGTATCATTAAGTTTTAAAAGATTTAAATTATATGGAGTCTTCTCTGACCATAATGGAATGAAACTGGGGAATCATGAACAGAAGAAAAATTGGAAATTTCACAAATATGTGGAAATTAAACAACCAATGGATCAAAGAAGAAATCACAAAGGAAATTAGAATCTACCTAATTCTAAGACAAGTGAAAACAAAAACAAAATGTATAAAAACTTATGGGATGCAGCAAAAGCAGTACTCAGAGGGATATTTATAGCCATAAATACATACATTGAAAAAGAAGGAATATCTTGAATCAATAGCTTAACTTTACATTTTAATGAACAAAAAAGAGCAAACTAAATCCAAAGATAACAGTGAAGGAAATAATAAAGATTAGAGCAGAGGTAAATTAAACAGAGAATAAAAAAGTAGAAAAAAAATCAATGAAATCAAAAGTTGGTTCTTTGAAAATATCAACAAAATTGGCAAACTTAGCTGGATTGGCTAGGGAAAGAAGAGAGAAGACTCAAATTACTAAAATTAAATGAAAATGGGGACATTACTACAGACCTTACAGAAATAATAACACAAAAGATTATAAGAGAACACTAAGAATAATTTTTTGCCAACAAATTGGATAACTTTGATGAATTAAACAAATTCCTAGAAACACATAAACTATTAAGACTGACTCAAGAAGAGATAGAAAATCTAAGAAGACCTATAACAAGAAAGGATATTGAATCAGTAATCAAAAAGCTCCTGACAAAGAAAGCATAGAAGGCTTCACTGGTGAATTCTACTAATTATTTAAAGAATAATTAATACCAATCATTCTCAAATTCTTCCCAAAAATAGAAGAAGAGAAACACTTTCTACCTCATTTATTAGGTCAATATTAAATTATATAGCGCATTAGGTCAGCATTACCCTGATACCAAAGCCAAAAATATCAAAAAAAAGAATACTACAGACCAATATCCCTTATGAATATTGATGCAAAAATCTGTAGCAGAATCCCAACAAACTGAATTCAGCAGCATAATAACAGCATTATACAACCAAATAAAATTTATCTCTGAAATTCAAGAATGGTTCAACATATGAAAATCAATCAATGCAATATATGATGTTAACAGAATGAAGGAAAGAAAAGACACATGACCATCTCAATTGATGTGGAAAAGGCATTCGAAAAAAATTGAACACCCCTTCATATAAAAACATTTGAGAATCTAGGAATAGAAGGGAACTTCTTCAATCTGATAAAATGTATTTATGAAAACCCTCAGCTAACATTCTACTCAAGGATGAAAGATTAAAAGTCTTTCAACTAAGATCAGGAAAAGGCAGCAATGCCCACTTTCACCGTTTGTATTCAATATTGTACTGGAAGTTCTAGCCAGAGCAATTAGGCAAGAAAAAGAAATAAAATACATTTCAATTGAAAAAGAAATAAAACTATTCTTATTCACAGAGGACATGACCTTATAGATGGAAAATTCTAAAGAATCTATAAAAAATGATCAGAACTAATAAACAGATTCAGCAAAGCTGTATTCCTACACACTGGCAATGAACAATCTGAAAAAGAAATTTAGAAAAGCAATTTCATTTCCAGTAGTATCAAAAAGAATAAAATACCCAGGAATAATTTAATAAGGAAGTTCAAGCCTTACACAGTGAAAACTAAAAAACTTTCTGAAAGAAATTAAAGAATATCTAAATAAATGGAAAGATATCCCATATTCATGAATAGGAAGACCTAATATTAATATGGAAATACCACTCAAGGCAATCTACAGATTCAGTGCAATCTTTATCAAAATTTCAATGACTTTTTTCCATAAATGGAAAAACCAATCCTCAAATTCATATGTGATTGTAAGAAACCCCAAATAGCCAAAACAATACTATAAAAGAAAAACAAAATTGTATGACTCACACTTACCAATTTCAAAACTCACACAGCTATGGGAATCAAAACAGTGTGGTACTGGCACAAGGATAGATAGATGTCTATGTGGAATTGACTTGAGAGTCCAGAAAGAAACCCATACATTTATGGCCAAGTGATTTTTGACAAGTGTGCCACAATTATTCAATAGTGAAAGAATAGTCTCTTCAACAAATGGTGCTATGACAACTGGATATCCACATACAAAAGAATGAAATTGGACTCTACCTCTCACCACATGCAAAAATTAACTCAAAATGTATCAATCTCCTAAATATAGGAGATAAAACTATAAAATTCTTAGAAGAAAACATGAGCGAATATTCATGATATTGGTCTCCAACTCCTGACCTCAAGTGATCATCCCACCTCAGCCTCCCATAGTGCTAGGATTACAGGTGTGAGCCACCACACCCGGCCAATATTCATGATATTGGATTTGGCAATGGATTCTTAGATATGACACCAAAAGCATGAGCAGCAAAGAAATAGATAAAATATACTTCATAAAAATTAAAAACTTTTGTGCATCAAAGAACATTAAGAAAGTGAAAAGACAACTTACAGAATGGGAGAAAATATTTGCAAATCATATATACGATAAGGATCTAGTATCAAGAATCTTTAAGAGCTCTATCAACTCAACAACAAAAAGATCAGTAATCCAATTAAAAATGGGCAAAGGACTTGAATAGACGTTTCTGCAAAGAAGATATACAAATGACCAATAAACACAAGAAAAGATGTTCAAAATCATTTGTCATTAGGAAGATGCAAATCAAAACCACAATGAGACACCACTTCACACCTACTAGGATAGAAATAATGATTTTTTTAAAAAAGAAAAATAACCAGTGTTGATGAGGATGTAGAGAAATTATAACCCTTATACATTGCTAGCGGGAATGCAAAACGTTATAGCCACTATGGAAAACGGTTTTGCAATTCCCCAAAAAGTTAAGCATAAAATTATTATGTGATCCAGCAATTCCATTCTTAGGTATATACCCAGAAGAACTGAAAACAGGTACTCAAATACTTGTACACAAATCTTCATAGCAGCATCTATTCACAAGAGCCAAAAGGCGAAAACAACCCAAATGTACATTGACAGATAAACGGATAAATAAAATGTATACAGAAATACAGAAAATGGATTATTATTCAGCCACACAAAGAATTCTTTTTTCATAAAAAGGAATGAAGTATTGATATATGATACAATGTGGGTGGCAACATTATGCTAAGTGAAAGCAGTCAGACCCCAAAGTTCATATATTATATGATTTCATTTATATGAAATATCCAGAATATGTAAACTCAGAGAGATAGAAAGCAGAGTGGTGTTTGCCAGGGGCTGGAGGGAGGGGAGAATGGGAAGTGACTGCTTGGTGGGTGCAGGGTTTTGTTTTGGGGTGATGGAAATGTTTTAGAATAGCAGAGGTGGTGGTTGCACAAAATTGTGAATATACTAAATGTAACTGAATTGTACACTTTAAAATTATCATTTTATGTTACATGAATTTCGCCTGAATGAGAAAAGTCTGAGTGTGGATAGAGAAACAACCGAAGCTGGGTCTGGGGTGTGGGACCAAAAACTGAGAGGCATGGGTGGATGGAGATCACAATGGGGACAGACCACAGCTTCTGAGAGGTGGAAAGATACGAGTGTCTTTGACAATGACAAAATGTAAAGAAGCTCTCTGCTTCAAATAAATATTCGAAGATGTGGATGGTTGGTAAAAAGCACATAATGCTGTTCAGGGTGAGGGGATCCATTAGATCACAATCTCTTAGCAGAAAAACCTTGCATTTTTGACTCAAAGCCTCAAAATCAGCCCACGTATATTGGCTTTACCTATATTTCCAACTGCTGTTCTCTCCCGGACCTCAAAATTCTCATATCTGCTTCCTGCAAACACACTCGAGGAATTAGTTTCTATTTCTCCCTTCCTCTAATCCCAGTGCGATTGACGTCCCGTGGAATTTAGAACCGTACTACTCAAAGTGTGGTCCATGGAGAGGCAGCATAGTTGTCACCTGGGAACATGTTAGCAATGCAGAATCTTAGTCCGCATCCTAGAATCAGCATTTTAATAAGATCCTCAAGCAATTTATATGCACATTAAAGTTTGACAAGTTTCCATCTAGAAAGAACAAAATGAAGAAACAAATGAGATTCATTTTCTCCAGGACATCGTGATGCTTGACTTCAGTTATAACTATTGTTTTGTTCTGTTAGTTTTGCCACCCAATGCTTGGATTAGAGAAAATGGCATTTTTTCCTCAACATTGTCTTTTCAGCTGAATTTTCAGAAAGGAATCGGGATGGTATTCAACCCACTTGAAAGGATGTAGGCCGTTGGTGAGTCATTTTCCTTCATGGCTGTGTACAAGATTGATTTAATTTTCTCACAGTTTTGCCAAAGTGGTCTTCTCTACCTTCATAAATCCAAAGTCTTCCCCACATCAGGGCCTTTGCACATTGCCTCAAATCCTTCTTCATTTGACTCTTCCGGTTGAACTTTTCACACTCCTTTAATATCAGATGACATGCTACTTTTCCACAAAGTCCTCTTTTCCTCACTCAGTCCAAAGCAGGTCCTCTCGTTTTTCTTTACCATGCTTATTTTCTTCCTAGCCTCACATTTTGTAGTTACATGTGCGTCTGTGTGAATATGTAACCATGTGTAAACTAAAGAGCATAGTGAAGTGGTTATGAGCTCGCATCCTGGGCCAGTCTCCCTGGTTTCCAATCCTAGCAGCCCCTGATCTCCTCCTGGGGCCCAGAACACCTGCAACTGCCACCTGCAAACACATTCAAGTGTGTTTCTCTTTCTACACCGCTCTCCCCATAACTGTGGGATATTATTAAGCAAGTTACTTAAATGTTTTGTGCCTTCTTTCCTCTCCTGTGAAGTGGGGATTAGAACAGTGTATATTTCATAGGGTCATTCCAAGAAACATCCATGGAAATGGGGAGAAGGAGAGAAGTTTTAACATGAGGACATTCAGAGTATTTCATTCTAGAGCCTAGTTTAATTTTGCAAGGAGATAAAAATGAGGCAAAGGCTCGAGTTTCTGCTCCCAGGTCAGGAAGTGTCTCTAATAAATCAAAGAATGCTCCTTCTTTTTGCATCTTAGGTATATTTCCAAAGTTCAGTCCTCTTTCCACTTTTTTCCTTAGCTTCATTTGTTATCACTATGTTGTTGACTGTCAAGTCTCCAGCCTCAGCCCTTGTCTTAAATTTCCAGCTGCTTTCAGGAAATCTCCTCTTGGATATCACCCTGCCATCTTAAAATCAGTAGAACCAAGATTGAACTCGTTTTCCTCCCCGTGGCTGCTCTCCGTCTCCCAATTTCGTCCCCTTCTTTGGCTATCCTATCTGAAATTGGACTACCCTCTTCACCATAGTTCATGTCTCCTTTCCCTGTTTGATTTATTTCTTCCTTATCACTACCCAATATTCTATTTTACTTATTGATCTCATTTATAGTTTGTCTCCCTTGCTAAAATGTTAACTTCACAAGAACAGGAATTTTTGCCTGCTTCGTTCAGGAAGTATCCCCAGAAACTAGAACAGTGCCAGACATCCAGTAGGTGCTTGGTGAATATTTATTGACTGGCTTAATGAATCCCCCTTTCTCCGGTTCCCATTGAGAATCAATCTAGTTAGCTCTACGTCTATGGCATCTCTTGCTTCAGTCTCTTCTTTCTCTTGCCCTGCTGCCCTGTTTGTTCAGCTGTCATCATTTCTCGGAACTATTGCAAGAGCTTGCCACATGCTGGCTAATGAAATCTGGGGATGTTATTCAAATTATCTTAGCCTCAGTTCTTCATTTTAGAAAAGATTGGGCACGCTCAGGGTGGTATGGCCGTAGACAATTCTTATTTTAAAATGGAGATAATAATAGTATAAATTCATAGAATTGTCTCGAGACCTGTAATGCACGTACAGCACCTGGTGCAGTCCTCGAAATAGAATAACCACTCAATGAATGCTAGCTATTTTTATCACCTACCCTGGGCCAGGCAGTGCTCGCTTTCCTGTCTGGTCTCCTGCCCCCTCTCACTGTGAATGCTATACTGTGGCCCTAGTGGACCACTTGTGGTTCCCCAAACATGATACAAACCTTCATGTCCTCCATGTAAAGGACGGCAGGGAACAAGAAGCTAGCTGGTCCGTTCATTCCTTTCTCACTGTAGTACATAAAGCATCGCTGTACTAGCTAGCCCTGATTAGCATCAAAGGAACGAGGAGCCGGAGACCTATTTTTTTCACAGTTAGCAAAAGATGAGAAGACTATTTCTAGTGTTTTTGGTTGGGCCCAGAAATTTTGTAGGTTTTTAGCATTTTAGATGAGGATAGTGAGGCTTGGGAAGCATAAATTACCTCCCTCAGGTTACATGGTAAGAAAGTATGTAAATTGGTATGAGGACTCAGTTTTCCTCATCTTAGCACCCTTTTATACCACAATATGCTGGTCATAAACCACAAACAGTCTTGTTTTACAAAAGCTCATTTCCCGTGCCCCAACAAATAATTCTCTTACATACAGACACGGTTGGAGTTATTCACTGTGAACCGTCTCAGGCTCTAGCATTCAAAGTTAAGAGGAAGCAGTAGTTTATCAGGCACTGCTGTGAGGCTCCCCGACCCCTCCACCCAACCCCCGCAAACACCGGCCCTTGACAGAGAGCCAGACAGCTGTGTATAGGTAGTTTAGATTGAGCAAGACACACAAAACCAGGGAGTCAGTCAGTGACTACTCAGGTCTGCGTTGACATTTACCTGGGCCAAGGCAGAAGACAAGCAAGAGAGATTGGAACAGCCAGAACATGCTCTGAGCGGTGGAGACCGGTCCTGGGGAACTTGAGGCAGTCCACGTCGTTGCCACTCTGTCACAAATTGAAAGCACCTACGGAGTACTTACTAAGACTTCCCCTTCCTCTCAGAGGCGTGGTGAGAACTTCTTCCCCCAAAATCAAAAATCCTAATTTAAAAAGTTATTATTATTTTGTTTACTTTTTCTGAGCCAAGTACAAAAATCTTAATTGTGCAATGTCAGTTGGAATTTTCACTTTCTGTCTACATGCTTTCTTCATTTTGGGGAAATTATTTCATTGTGGTAAAATAACCTAACTTATATATTGTGGTTATGTAACGTAAAATTTATCATTTTAACCATTTTTAAGTATACAATTCAGTGCATTAATTGTATTCACAATGTTGTGTAATCATCAATACTATCTATTTCCAAAACCTTTTCATTATCCCAAACAGAAACTCTAATCATTAAGCAATAACTAACCATTCCCTTTCCCCTCAGGTCCTGGAAACCTCTAATCTATTAATACTTTCTGTTTCTATGAATTTGCCTCTTATAGGTGCCTCCTATGAGTGGAATCATGCAACATTTGTGCATTTGTGTCTGGCTTATTCACTTGGCATAATGTGTTCAAGGTTTATCTGTGTTATGGCATATACAGAATTTCATTTCTTTTTATGACTGACTGAATAATATTCGACTGCATATATATACCACATTTGTTTACCTGTTCATGTGCTGATGGACACTTGGGTTATTTCTACCTTTTGGCTATTGTAAATAATGCTGCTATGAACATTGACATATAGGTATCTATTTCCTTGTGTTCACCTAGAAGTGAAATTGCTTTTAGTCTTTCACCTATGAGTGTGATGTTAGCTGTGGATTTTTCATATACAGACTTTATTATGTTAAGAAAGCTTTCTTCTATTACTAGTTTGTTGGATATCTTTATCATGAAAATGGGTTGAATTTTGTCCAGTGATTTTTCTGTGTCAACTAAGGTAATCAGGTGTTTTTTTCCTTCATTCTGTTAATGTGGTGTATTACATTGATTGATTTTTGTATGTTGAATTATCCTTGCATTCCAAGAATAAATGCCACTAGATCATGATATATAATCTTCTTAATAGGCTGCTGAATTTGGTTTGCTAATTTTGTGAACATTTTTATATCAATCTGTAGTTTTATTTTCTTTTATTGTCTTCATCTGGCTTTTGTATCAGGGTAATGCTGGCCTTATAGAATAAGTTAGGAAGTGGTCCCTCCTTGTTAAGGACTGCATGTTTGTACTTCTCCAAATTCCTGTGTTGAAACCCTAACCGCCAATGTGATGGTATTTGGAGGTGGAGGCTTTGGGAGGTAATTAGGTGAGCTCACGAAGGTGGGACTCTCATGATGGGCTTAGTGACTTTATAAAAAGAGACAGAGAGACCAGAGCTCTCGCTTTCTCTCCACCATGTGAGGATGTATTGAGAAGGTGGCCAAATACTATCCAGAAAGAACTTCACCAGGAACCAAAGGAACCACCAGGAACCAAAGATCAACCACCTTGATCTTGAACATCCCAGGCTCCAGAACTATGAGAAATAAATTCATTTGTTTAAGCTGCCCAATCTGTGGTATTTTGTTATGAAAGACTGGGTGGACTAATACATTCCTCTTCAATTTTTGGAAGGGTTTGAGGAGGATTAGTGTTAACATTTTTTAAAATGTTTGGTGACTAGTAGAGCTACCTGGTCCAGGACTTTTCTTTGTTGGGAAGCTTTTGATTATTGATTTAATATTTTTAGTAGTTACAGGTCTAGCCAGATTTTCTATTTCTTCATGGTTCAGTCTTTGTGGATTATATGTTTCTAGGAATTTGTCTCCTTCTCAGCTCAATTCCCACCCTTCTGTGCTTTTCTCTGTTTTTCAGAGGGTTGGAAGCCTGCGAACTACATTTATCTTTCCTTTGCGGATAGCTTCTGATTAGATTTTATCAATGGGAGCTACTGGTGAAAGCTGGGAGGAAGGAAGAAATAACGTTTTCCTCTTAATCTTGGTTTCCAGTGATGTCTTCAGTGGTGGCAGCAACTGTGGAGGATGGTCCAGCTGCAGGGTTCCTGGTCCAGCAGTGCAGTGCCAGCGAGCGTTCCAGGAGTCTTGGCAGTGTGGTACTTGGGAGCTGAGGCTTTCTGATGGTGGCAGCTGCAGTGGGGGGTGACTTTCGTCTCCCAGGCTCTTATAATTTTGATGAGACTGCGAACTCCTGCAATCCTGCAAGGCAGCAGCACTGTTCCAAAGGCAAATTTCCGAGGGAGTGATAGCAACTTCCCCGAATTATTAATTGTTTGGTAACCTCAGCTTCCTTGTTTTATTCCTTCACCACTTTTATAATTAGTTTCCCGTATTCACTTTGCTGAATTTGCCATATTTAACACGGTGTCAGTTTTCCTAACTGGACATTGACTGAAACACCTTCTATTTTTAGCCTGCCAGTAATTTTGTTTTTAATCAGCCATGGATGTTGAATTTTGTCAAATATATCTTGTGGAATCTGTCCAGATGATTTTGTCTCCCTCTCCTTTAATCTGTTTAAATGGCAAATTACAATAGACGGTTTCTTAAAGATAAATTCTTACATTCTGAGGATAAATCCTACTTGTTGCATTTTTTCTTTTAAAGCACTGATTGGTTGAATTTGCTAAAGTTTAAATTGAGATTTTTAACATTTATAAGTGAGATTGGTCTATATCAGGATGTGGCAGACTTTTTCTGTAAAGTTCAAAAAGTTGGCTGTATTCCAATGAAATTTTTGTTATGGACACTGAAATTTAAATTTCATATACTTTTTTTTTTTTTTTGAGACAGAGTCTCACTCTGTTGCCTGGGCTAGAGTGCCATGGCGTCATCCTAGCTCACAGCAACCTCAAACTCCTGGGCTCAAGTGATCCTCCTGCCTCAGCCTCCCAAGTAGCTGGGACTACAGGCATGCGCCACCATGCCCGGCTAATTTTTTCTGTATATTTTTAGTTGTCTAATTAATTTCTTTCTATTTTTAGTAGAGACGGGATCTCGCCCTTGCTCAGGCTGGTCTCGAACTCCTGAGCTCAAACAATCCGCCCGCCTCGGCCTCCCAGAGAGCTAGGATTACAGGCGTGAGCCACCGCGCCCGGCCTTCATATACTTTTTACACACATCAAAATGTTATTCTTCTTTTGAATTTTTCAACCATTTAAAAATGTAAAAACTATTCTTTGTCCACAGGTCACATAAAAGCAGGTGGCCGGCTAGATTCAGTCACAGGCCATGATTTGCTAACTCTGGTCTATTTATCTCTTTTTGGAGGGTCATCTTTAACTAGCTCTGAAATCAGTATTATACTATAGTGTTAAATGAATTTGAAAGATCCCCACTGTTTTCTATGCTTTGGGACGTTAAAGTGATGTGAAAATTATGCTTTCGTTGTAGATGGTAGATCTCATCCATAAGATTGTCTAGGCTTGGTACACTTTTGGGAATTAGATCCCGGAATATCTTTTCCACTTTTTTCTCTGATTAAAGGAGTTTTCTAATTACAAACTTTCACTTATAAATTATTACAGATATAAAGCCATATACCAGAGCAATGCATTGGTTCTTTCTACCACCAGATGACATTAGCATGGGCGACATAACCATACTGGTGCTTTGGGAAGACCTCTCTGGATGTGGTTGGAGAATAGATTAGACTGGAGCAAGCATGGCTGCAGGAGGCAAAGTGCTATTGCTTGGGTAAGAGATGATGATGACTTAGACTACTGGAGCTAGTGGTGGAAGAAAAGAAGTAGATAGATTGCAGAAACATTCAGGAGGTGTGTTGGGGGTTTTCAAGACCATCCCAGGTCTGATGATTCACTGGAGGACTCACAGGACTCAGTAAATAGCCATACTTGTGGCTATGATTTATTGTAGTGAATGGATATAAAACAAAATCGGTGGAAGGGAAAGGGTACATAGGGAAAAGTCCAGAGGAAATCAGGTGCAAGCTTCTAGGAGTCCTCTCTTAGTGGAGTCACACAGGACATGCTTGATTCCTTTAACAACATGTTGTGACAACATGTTTGAAATGTTATCAACCAAGGAAGCTTGCCAGAGCCTAGGAGTCTAGGCTCCACAGTCAGTGATGTAGGCACTCTGCCTAGCATGTACCAAAACTCCAGAATCCAAGAAGGAAAGCAGTTTTTCAGCACAAACCAGATTGTTGTGCAAACAGTTTGGGTACAGTGTGAGTCATCCTTATTAGGGAATAGTAGGAACCCTCCCAAAGTCCAGGTTCCCAGATGCAAGGCAAGGGCCAATCTCGTAAGCATATGTTTCAAAGGGTAGCAGTTTTAGTTCTATTGTGTTAACTCTTATTTCCTGCATAGGAAGTAAAATTAATATTTTTCTACCACATTTCCAACCAAGGGTTTTATAGAATCTTTATTATTATTATTATTTTTTGAGACAAAATCTCACTCTATTGCCAGGCTGGAGTGCAGTGATGCGATCATAATTCACTGCAGTCTCCAACTCCTGGGCTCAAGTGATCCTCCTTCCTCAGCCTCCTGAGTAGTAGCTGGGACTACAGGCATGCAACACCATGTCGGGTTAATTTTTTCAAAACATTTTTGTAGAGGTGGGATCTTGTTACGTTGCCTAGGCTTGTCTTGAATTCCTGGCCTCAAGGAATCCTCCCACCTCGGCCTCCCAAAGTGCTGGGATTAAAGGTGTTAGCCACTGTGCCCAGCCTATAGAATCTATTTAGGGAAAATACTGAGGAATAAAGAGAACGATGTCTAGTTTTGTCATTGAGACACATGCCGAAGGATTGTCACATCCCAGGTAATGCAGTTAAAGGCTGCACAAACTGTTGCATCTTCAAGAATTAAACGAAATATTATATGTTGCGGACTTCCTTTGTAACTTGCCCAGGATCAGGCACTGTGGATACAAACGGTGAGCAAAACTAGATAGGGTCTGTGTCCTGATGGACCTCATAGTCCAGTGGAGGAAGAGAGTCATTAATCAAATAATCACAGGAAGAAATATTTAAAGACAAAATTTGAAAACTGCTATGAAGGAAAGATATTGTACAATAAGAGCAAAATATGGGCATCAGATATGGTCTGGAAGAGCTGGGAAGACTTCTCCCAGGAAGGGACATGTGAGCGGAGCCTGGAGGAATGAGTGTGTGTTGAGCAGGGATAGTTGTATATTAGAGGTGGAGGGGATCAGGGAGGGAGGTGATGTCAGGCAGAGGGAGAGTCCTAAGGCTAATGGGTAGATGAAATGAAACGAAATGTGCCAAACCTCAGAGCACACTGGAGGGACACCACTATTTTTTTTTTTTTTTTATCTTCTCAAGTGGTTGCTGTATCTGCTTACAGTTTTTCTACACAGGATCTGAAATTCTTCCTGGGTAGCCATCAATTTCTGCCTCAGACGAAAAGGAGGAAGAGATATAGCTGGGGGAGCTGGGAGACCAGGCTCATCTGCAAAGAGTGGCTCAGAACACTGGAGGTGGGGGTTCTTTGATAAGCAGGGAGTAGAGGAAGTGGTTTTACTCAGACCTACAAGCTTCCATTTGCTATCTCACACATCACCTCTTAGCAAGTCATTTCCCCTTCAGGGTTTTGAAAAACATCCTGAGGCCCTGCATCTGTGGTTCTGCGGGATCTCCTCATTCTCCTCATTTAAAAGCCCAGTCTTTTTATCCCTTTCCTCCAAGTGGCCCTATGGTGACACAGACAATCCCTACTCCAAATTCCCTAGACTCAGACTCTGAAAGTGGTTTCTGGGAACCCCCTTTCTCTCCCGATGCCTAGGTCCTAATGTGAATTCAGCTGGACAAATATTTATTAAGCTCTGCTAGGCATTGGCTCCCATGATGGGGTACTGTGAGTGAGAAGATGTGTAGACAAAGCTCCTGCCCTGCAGGGAGATGGCACCCACAGCCTGGGACTTAAGTGCCCAATTTTCCTTTCTCTGGATTGATCAAGGCAGAACTCCCTTCTCCACCTGTAGCCAAAGACCTCTGCTGCCCTCTTTCTTGCTGTTTGTGGTACTAGACCTCCCTGTCTTTAGCTTCTCAGTCTCCTCCCAGGGTCCCAATCATCTCTCTCACATCAAACTTTCTTTTTCCTTTCAATCCCTTTGTGTCTACTCAGGGCTTGGGTTTTCAGACTGCACAGGACTTTTATCATGTTGACCGTCTCATAATAGTCTGTTTGCTGTTACAACTACTTACTTTATTTCTTCTGAATTTGAAAAATACACAAAAAAGAATAGATGCATTATAAAATAATATTTATTGTGTTTACCTATACAATAAATGGAGCCATTAGTCCCATTTCTTAGGCACTTATAAGGTAAAATTCAGGGATGATAAAGAATTAATATACAAATATATTTACTTTGAGCTATTTTTAATACCTTTAAATATTAGTATATGCAAGTATTCATTTGACATATATTTGTGGTCCGCCTAATATGTGTTAAGCAAAATGCCCAGTGTGTGCTACACCTGAGGCCAAGTACCAGGTGTTGGGAATCCACAACAGGTAAAAGAGAGGCAACATGGCAGAATGCAAGTGCATGGCCCTTGGTGACAACAAGTCTTGAGTTCAAATCCTATCTTCGCAGCTTCCTGCCTTTGCTAAGGTATTCATATTTACACTGCTGAATTCATTGCCTTTCTAGATTCCATATTAATTAGAAAGTTACTTGTCAGGTATTCATTCTATCAGCCTTAACGTTAACCAGAAGAATTAATTTCTACTTTACAGGGCTGTTGTGAGTATTGCCAATAATATATAAAACATCTAGTTTAGCAGTCGGAATACCAAGTAAACCCTCAATGAATTATTATCCACTCCTTGCCTCCAAGGAGCTTTCCATTTCTGTTATTATTATTATTATTTAGAAATATCCCCTGTTCTCTCAGTCTGGCTTGGGAGACACGTATAGTATCAGGTAATTAGAGTGTGGTGTGTTAATAACTCAGGGACAGACATCGTGTATAATAAAATAGATCTGAGTTAGGAGGGAGGAGAGTTAAATGTTTCATATACAACATTAGTTTAGCATAATATCAGCTGCATTTCTGTTGCAAAAAGCTAATTTCATAAGTTTGGATTAGCATTTTATGAAGGTTTCAGGCCCGTAAGAACAGCTTGTAAAATAATCCAGTGCTTTATCACGTGCCATCGTATTCTTACATGAGCAACACCTCTTTTAATCCCCACATCAACCCTACAGGTAGGAACTAATATTCCCATTTTACAGATGGGCATCCTGAGGCACAGAGAGGTTAAAATAACTTGCCCAAGGTCACATCACCAAGAAACTAGGATTCAGACCCAGGCACTGTACTGTCAGAGTCCATGTTTGTGACCACTCATTATAATTCCCCTCATTGTCTTTGTTTTTCAACCTTCATTTTACAACCACTGGAGACCGTCACTAATTATTCTTGAGAAAATTATACGAACCAAGGAAAATCAGAGAAAAGTCAAACAGAAGAAAAGTAATGAATCCGGAAGAAAAGAGAGCCCGGTCACCACTTCTCTCTGGGGGGAACCTGAGAAGTGCTCTCTGTGGACACCACCCAGATCAGCCAGGCTCTTTCCTCCCTATGCCCAGTTTCCAAGCTGGCCCAGCCAAGGCTGTGTCATTTAGAGTGTTTCATAGATGTTCTTAAAAGTCACATTTTTAAACCAGCTTTATTTGCTTCTTCTGAGGAGCACGAGCTGCAACATTCCTCATTTTCTCAGCTGAGTCCCCATGTAAAGCCCAAGAAGCGTGCGACAGAAGAGGGACTGTCCTGGCCTTCTGGTGCTTTCCACTAGAGGGCACTGTCTCTGAGGTTTCAATTTCCATGCCCGTTTTAAAAAACTGGCACATCTTGGTCTGAACTTGTTCCATTGAACTCTTACACTGCTGGTGGGACTGCAAATTAGTGCAAACTCTGTGGAAAAGAATTTGGAGATACCTCAAAGAGCTAAAAATAGGAATACCATTCGATCCAGCAATAGCTCTATTAGGCATCTACTCAAAAGAGCAAAAGACATTCTATAATAGAGACATCTGCACCCGAATGTTTATGGCAGCACAATTCACTATCGCAAGGATGTGGAAACAACCCAAATTTCCGTCAATTCATGAATGGATTATTAAAATTTGGTATATGTATACAATGGAATATTACTCAATTATAAGAAATGACAGTGATCTAGCACCTCTTATATTTTCCTGGATTGAGCTTGAGCCCATTATCGGAAGTGAGGTATCACAATATTGGAAGAACGGGCTCCACTTGTCCTCGTCATCAAATTGGTACTAACTGATTAACACTGTGGTGCTCACACGGTAATAATATTCTCCAGGGATTAAGGGGTTG
>CAUYSK010125656.1:0-19297 GCA_963575035.1 Avahi laniger
TGTAGTCCCAGCTACTCGGGAGGCTGAGGCAGGAGGATCGCTTGAGCCCAGGAGTGTGAGGTTGCTGTGAGCTAGGCTGATGCCACGGCACTCACTCTAGCCAGGGCAACAGAGTGAGACTCTGTCTCAAAAAAAAAAAAAAAAGGACAACAGTCAGACCGGCCGCAGACTTCTCAGTGACGCTATGCACAGGAAGGCCACGGAGCAGGGTGGTCCATGTCCATCCCACTGTTCTCTCCTGTCTCCCAGCACCATCCACCCCTAGCCTGCCCCTGTGCGCTCAGCCCAGACCAGGCCGGCTGTGCCCATCCGGGCCACACCTGGGCCCACTCCTCCGACCACCACCCATGCTGGTCTCCACTCCCTCCCCGAATTCTGCATGCCTTCCCCATCTCTCTCCAAACCTTCATGCCAAGCCCAAGTGCCACCTCCTCCCAGAAGCCCCCGTCTGTCACCCTGGACCAGTGGCTTGTCCTTCTTCCACCCTCCCCTCAGCACTGGTCACTACCTCTGTGGTCCTGCTTAATTCTGTCTTTCCTGACAGCACAGCCTCTGGACACAGGCAGACCCTGCTGGGATCCTGTCTCAGCCCCTCAGACGCTAGCTCACCTTGGGCAAGCCACCTCACCTCTGAGCCTCAGTTTCTCTACCTATAAAGTGGAGTTGGTAGGTAGTTAAGATCTCTGGCTCTTCTAGGGACAACGGTGCCCTGCTTTGGTGCTGTCTCGAGTAATTGCTCTACGTGGGAAGAAGGATAAGGGTGGGCACTCCATTTTGATGTTGTTCCATCCTTAATCCTATCGAGCAACTGCTACACCTGGGGGAAGAGGGCATGTTTTATCGATCTAGGAATTCCTCAGCCCAGGCGAGATAGGATTCAGAAAGTCGTTAGCTTGAATCTGCATTGTGGTTCACCCCCCACCCATGCCCATCCTGTGGCTTTTCTGAGAGGGGAGCTCATAAACAAGGAGACCTGTTGATCATTTGATAACATCCCACACCTCCTGAGAGCCCGCCCCTGGACTGGGCTAACGAAAGGAAGCCGTCTAAGAGTTCAGTGAGGAGTCAGGGATGGTCTGTCTCTCCCCACTCACAGAGACAGGCCCGTTCTGTTCCTCACTCGAGAGCAGCTCCTGTGAAACTGCTTCCTGCCTGGGGTTACTCCATTGTATTGGCCCTGCTGGTGATTTTTCCAAGATAATAGTCTGGACTTGACCCTTTGGTGTGTCTGGGCATTCTTTGGCCAAAAGCAAACCAAAAACCGAGGACAGACTGCCACTTTGACATCTTTGGTGCCAAGACAGGATTTCTCTGTTTAGGTAAAGCAGCTCGCCTCTGTCCATGAAAACACTCTGACATGGAATAACTGTATCTAGGAGGTGCCTTCCTTACCATGCCGGCCACCCAGTCACAGCTGCTAGGACTCTTACAAACAGCCAGGTTGTTATACCCACAGATATCATTGTCCTGGTGCTCAAAAGAAAAAAAACACTAGTAGCTCTTAGGATTGAGGGGTTGTGCACAACCCCTCTTCCTACAAATCAGAAAGAAGACGTCCAGACCGAGTGGCCTAGGTTGTTACCTGGGGACACCCAGCTCTAACAGATCCCAGCTGGCAAGGTCTGGGGTAATATTCCCCCAGAGACCACTCATTGCAGCATATTGGACCTAAAAGATGCTTTTTTTTGCATTCGTCTCTACCCAGACTATCAAAACTTATTTGCTTTCGAACAGATGCCCCTGCATGGCACACCCCACCAATTAACCTGGACAGTTAATTGGTTCCTGGACAGACCTCATCTTTTTGGCCAGACTTCGGGGAAAGATTTAGACAACCTCCAACTCCACTGGAGTGTGGTGCTTCAATATGTCGACGACCTACCGATCTGCTCCTGAGCTTAGAGGTGGCGTGGGAACACGCCATTTGAGTCTGTGATTCCTGGCTGACAGTGGGTATAGGGTGTCCCGCCCTAAAGCGCAGCTGGCTCACTCTAAGGTGATCTACTTGGGGCTTGTGCTCACCCCGGGAAAACGAGAATTATCCCTGGGGCGCGTCCTGGCCACAGGCTGTCTACCTGAACCCACCACTTGGCCCCTTCTGCACTCTTTTCTTGGATGTATGGGGTCCTGCCGAATTCGGATCCCTAATTATGGGCTTCTGGCCAAGCCGCTTTATAAAAGCCTAAAAGGAAACGTCAATAAGGAACCTCTCATGTGGGGCCTGAACAAAAAGCAGCTGTTAGGGCATTGAAAAGGCTTTACTCACGCCCCTGCCCTGGGCCTGCCACACCCTCAGAGAACCTTCTTTTTATATGTCCGTGAGAGACTGGGAATAGCTCTGGGGGTGTTAACACAGCTTTTGGGGCCACAGTTACAACCAGCGGCCTATTTATCAAATAAATCGGACCCCACGCTGCAGGCAGGCCGGCCTGCTTGAGGGTGATAGCAGCTGTATCTTTACTCTTCTGAGAGGCCACTGAATTCACGACGGGAGCGTCCCTCACTGTTAGAGCCTCCCGCTGGGCCTCCGAGCTCCTCCAGGGAGTTTATAAAATTCCAGGCTATGTTAATAGAAACTCCTGACTTAAAAATTGAGACTTGCTCTGGACTCAGCCCTGCCGCTCTTCTTCCAGAGGAAACGACAGGGGAAGCGAGCAGGCTGTTGTGCAGTTGTGAAGAGGTTATACTCCACACTGTCTTCCCAGGCAGATCGATCCCTGACCCCATCCCTCGAGCCCATCAGTGGTTTCTGATGGCAGCACTTTGGTCAAGGGCGGGGAACGGTATACAGGCTGCCCAATAGTGACCGACAGTCTAGAAGTGGTGGAGGCCCAGGTTTTACCAGCAAATACATCTGCCCAATTAGCCGAACTCATAGCCCTAACCCGAGCTCTCCAGTTAGCCAAAGACAAGAAAGTGACCATCTACACAGATTCTAAACACGCTTACTTAGTGTTAAACACACCCATGCATCTATTTGGAGAGAGCAAGGATTCCTTACCACTCAAGGAACATCAATTAAGTATGGGCCACAGATTCACGTGTTCTTAGAGAGTGTTTGGAACCAGCTGAGGTGGCAGTCATTCATTGCAAGGGACATCAAAACGGAACTGGTCTAATAGCTCGAGGAAATCAGGCTGCAGACACGGCTGCCAATCAGGCAGCCCTGGGCGAAGTGTTTCCTGATCTAGTTGGAGCCCTGGTCCCATCTAATCCTACTCTCCCTATTCCAGCTTATTCCACTCAAGTATCTGATGGGTTCACTCAAGAATACCACTTGAGCCCCTCTGGATGGTTGGTTAAAGGAAACCTCTATCTATTACCGGCTAAAGAAGTCAAAAACTTGGTAGAAGCCGTTCACGATGCGACCGACTTTGGCCCAAAGTCACTTAGACATCTCCTGGAACAACGCTGTGTTTCTCCTTTACTGACTCCTCTATTAGATGGGTCGCCTTCCTCTGTACTGTCTCCCAAACCAACAGTCCTCAAGGGGCTTTGAGGCCAGAACTTGCCTCCAGCCCAATCAGAGGAGATGTACCCCAGCGAGGACCGGCAGGCAGATTTCACCCAAATACCTCCCTGTAGAGGATTCGAGTCCTTATTCGTGTTTGTCGACACTTTTACTCGTACGGTCGAAACTTTCCCTTGCAGGACTCAAAAGGCTGCTGAAGTTTCCAGAAAACTTCGGGAGGACATTATACCTCGTTTTGGCCGTCCCCGGTCCTTACAGAGTGACAACGGCCCTGCCTTTGCTTCACAGGCGGTGCATGGCGTCTCTAGGGCCTGCAGATCAGATCTCTTCCTGCCTGCACTGCGCCTGGAGGCCTCGGTCCTCAGGCCCGGTGGAGCAAGTTAACCAGAGCCTCGATCTTGCCCTCCGCAAGATGACCCGGGAGACCGGACTTGGTTACAACCTCTCCCAGTCACACTTTCATATTCACGCACTGCAGCTAAAGCCTCCCTTTCTTTGAGTGCTTTTGAAATGCCGCGTGGCTGACCCTCTTCTCTGACCACTTTGGATTTTGATTTTCAGGAAATGGCTAGACACCAACATGCCCTTTAAATAGCGCAGACATGAGAAGAACACGAACTACTACCTAGAGACCCTTCCTCCCCTCATCCTCCGTCAGCTGGGGGACTTAGTGCTCATCAAACGGTGGACGGATGGGTCCCCCACATCTCAGCTAACCCCGAAGTGGGAAGGGCCTTAACCGGTCTTGCTTCCTACCCCAACTGCTATTAAGGTCCCAGGGACACCCACTCAGATCCATCATTCTCAGGTGAAGCCGCGGAAGGACTAAAATGAAACTCACCTGGCCCCCGCAGATGAGGATCACCACAACAGAGAAGTGCTTGTGCCCTCCCTCGGGGGACCTCCAGTCCGTGTTCAAGCAGACTTCTTCCGCTGTGGCTCCTTCAGGGAAGTGGTGTAAACTGTCTACCCTTGGGCGAGACAGCTTTTGCCCTGGCAAACCAAATTGCATATGCCTGAAGGCTCAACCAAAGTTGCTGGGTGTGCCTGTCCACCAGGTCATGGGTCTTTATACAGCCAATGATGTGGGAAACGTGGGGCGATCTCTCTACTGAGCAATGTTCCACCGTCTCGCATATTTGGGGCACCCACGCCCACACTCACACGGTTACAAAAATCCAACAGATCGGCCTTTTTCCAAGCCCTCACAACTGTCCCCTGCGGGGCCACATTCACTTACCTCAGTAATGTGCCCTGGGCACTTGTCCTGTTTGTGTTTCCCATGCCTACGACAGGGCCCCGAGGTGGGGACCCTGCCTGCTTCTCAATGCATAATGATGTTGTCATCCCCAAACTGCCCACAAGAAACACCCGTCAGAGACTTGATTTTTGTAAACTTCAGGTTACTTGTCAGGACCCTAACTTTGCTTTTCTAGATACTAAACATTACATCTTGTCCAAACTTCCCCAGCCTTCAATGCATCGGACTGTCCTTCCTGTCCTCCTGAGTCCGTTTTGTTGAGGCCATCACAACAGACTAATCCCCTGGTGGGCCAAATAAGAGAACATCCTGTCCCACCCTTTGGCACACAACCAAAGCCGTGTTGCACTTCAGCCAGGGCGCGGGCTCCCTAATCTTGGAAGAGATCAATTCTTCATCTGCTCACCCCTTAATCGATCCCTTACTCAGAGACCAGGCAGCTGAATGGCATTGCACCAAATTCCAGGGAAGAAGACTTCATGCCGCAGTCAATCAGTTCCTGTCCTGTTTTAGCCAGAATTGAGTTCACCACCCAACTTCCTCCAGAGAGGGGGTTACTGGGTGTGTGGCGCTAAGCACACTGGGTGCTGCCCCTTAAGGGAGAAGCCACTGCTCCCTGGCCGAGTACATCCAGGTATTCAAACTGCCCCGGATTCATCCATCCTGCCATTCCCATTTCACAGCCGGGGCCATTTACATACGCAGGCGCTTCCCTTAATTCCCCTTTTTGCCTTTATGGGAACAGCAGCCACTGCCGGGGTAGCCACAGGAGGGGCAGCCCCGGGCCTGCAGCAGTCTTAGGCTGCGGAGGCAGCACGAGCCCTGGTGAAGAGTGTCCATGCACTCGCCCTCCTTTGGGAGCAGTCAGATTCACTGGCAGGGGTCGCCTCACAAAACTAGGCGGGCCCCCGATCTTACTGCAGCAGAAGGGGGACCCGCTTGTTCTTAAAAGAACAGTGCTGCTTTCATGTTAACAAGTCTAGACAGGTTCAGGATGATATCAGTGCCATTCTGAAGTCCGCTTCCAATCTCCAGATGCAAGGTCAGACTGCTAGGCCCTGGTGGATGTCTTTGGTGATCCCCTTGCTCACTCCATTACTTTGTATTCTGGGAATTCTAATGTTGGAGCTGATCCCTATACATTTTCTAAGTAAATTAATTTCATCCCATCTGGAGGCCATCAAGCTACAAATGGTCCTACATTCTCTGCCACTTGCCATTGCCTCCCTTGTCTTCACACCTGTAACTACAACAGTCTGCCGAGGGCATAGACCAAAGTCCCCTGGAGAGATCCCTGGAGAACTTGCAAGAAGCCACCCTAACAGGATTCGTCACCCGACTCAGCAGGAAGCAGCCAGATGCGTTGATGCCCCTACCCAACAATTTGGACCTCTAGACTAGAGAGTGGGGAACGTTAGGTAGGTAGTTCGGATCTCCGCCTCTTCTAGGGTCAAGGGTGCCCTGCTTTGGTGCTGCCTCGAGCAGTTGCTCCACCTAGGAAGAAGGTGAGCACTTCGTTTTGGTGTTGCCCCATCCTTAATCCTATCCCGAGCAACTGCCACACCTGGGGAAGGAGGGCGTGCTTGGTCAATCTGGGAGTTCTTCAGCCCGGGTGTGACTGGATTCAGAAAGTGACCTAGAGTAACCTAAGGGTAATTATTATGCCATTAGGTTGAATCTGCATCGTGGTTCACACACACACACACACACACACAGCCCACTCCGTGGCTTTCGGGCTTTCAGCGAGGGAGCTCGTAAAGGAGGGAGACCTGTTGATCATTTGATAACATCCCACACCTCCCGAGAGCCCATCCCTGGACTGGGCTAATGAAAGGAAACCGTCCAAGAGCTCAGTCAGTCAGAGGGTGAGTCAGTCCCCTCTCCCCACCCACGGAGACAGGCCCTTTTAGCTCTAAGCTCAAGAGCAGCTCCTGTGAAACTGCTTCCTGTCTGAGGTTACTCCGTTGTTATTGGCCCTGCTGGTGATTTTTCCAAGACAATAGTCAGAACCTGACACTCTGGTGTGTCTGGTCATTCTTCAGTCAAGAGCTCACCAAGAACTGAGGACAGACTGCCACCCTGACAGGGCCAGCTGCCCTGCTTCCCAGGGTGGCTGTGAGCAGGAGGCTGGCTGTGAGGCACCCACCACTTCACCTGGCCCATAGCAGGCCCTCGATCACCGGCAGGTGTCAGCTGGAGAACCAGGCTTCCGGCCTGCCGGGGGCTCACCAGCTGCCCAGTGATGCTCTCAAGAGTGCCTGGAGCCTCATGGCTGGAGGGGCAGGTGGGAGGTCGTGGTGGCAGCTGGAGCAGGACAGCAGCAAAGGCACTGGGGAGTGGGTGGTCCTCTCCCCAGCAGGCGCAGGGGCTAAGGTGAGACAGGGGCCTCCTTGGGCCCTCAGCCATCTGTCACACCTTGAGTACGCTTGTCAATATTTAATTCATGACACCTATTTGACTAAGTCATTTTCAAACATGTGGCTCAGGGATAAAATAAAAACCAGTTGGAGAACTCTGCCCCGTTTCCAGGGGACGTTCCAATTGCACACCACACACAAACCCAGTCAGGTGTGGGCATTTGGAGCCCAGGATGTGGCGCCAGCCCCATGGGCAGGAGCCAACACCAAGGAAGAGCTGGAGCCTTCTGTGGGCTGTGCTACCTTCAGCCCCGGCCACAAGGACAGTTCTTCCAGTGCTGTCAGCAGGAGCCCTCACCAGCACATGTTACAGCGAATGGAAAAAAGACCTTGACTCACCAGGATGGAGACGTGCGCTCTGGCCTGGGCTCACCGGGCCGTGTGCGCCACCAGGACAGCCACATCCACTGCGGGGAGGCCTCCAAATCAAGGCTTGGAAATATTCTTGGTTTCCTGGGCCCAGGCCCAAGTACAACTGAGCGTGGTGGCCAGGTGCAGGGCGACCTGATCAGCACACTGCAGACGCGGCTGGGCCCCCCTCCCCTCCCGTCCTGGGTCCAAGAAAGCTTCCTCTCCGCAGCCAGCTCCCAAGCCCACCACAGGTGGAGACACATCCCGAAGCTCAGAGCCTGTGCGAGGTTTGGGGCTGGACTTGCTGCTGGGGCCACCCAATGGGAACACCTCTGAGCAGGAGCTGTGGGGGGCTGAAATGCTGATGGGATGGGCATGAGCCTGCTCACTCTCCCCACCGACTTAGGGATCTCCCAGGGGTCTATTTTCAGTGGAGTATGCCTGCATTTCGGGGGATAATCAATGTCTGTGGTTGACACGAATCTGGAGAGCCTCAGAGACCTCAGATGTGTCCCTCAAAAATGTCAAAGGTTGGCCCCAGGCCAGCCGCTCAGCTCTGGCTTCTCTCCCTGGCTTTGCCCTCACGCCCAAGCCATCCTCCTGAATCCCAGAGATGGGCGATACCCTATGCCACAACCCCAGGGCACCCATCGCTACCAGCCAAATGCCCTTGGCAATGTGTCATCAGGCACCAGGTTCAGATACGTGCAACTTGGCCACCTCAGTGGGACCACACCCAGGTGTGAGAGGTGGGCCGGAGACAGTGAAGTGCCTCCTGGTGCCGAGCGGGCGGGGCCGGAACTGGGCAGGGTTTCCGGAGCATCTGCTCATATGGCAAAACCCATAGAAATAAAAATGTGCGTAGGTTCATCACTAGAGATGTGTCTGCATAAACACGCCCACACCACACACTATTCTGACCGCCTCTTTATGTAAACGAAGTGTGTCCTTGTGCTGTGTGGGTGCCTCTGTGTCCCCGCGTGCATCTCTGTGTGTGAATCTGTGTGTGTGTCTGTGTGTCTGTGAGTGCACATGTCTGTCTGTGTGTGTGTGTGAGTCTGTGCGTCTGTGTGAGTGTATGAGTCTGTGTGTGTGTCTGTGTGTCTGTGTGAGTGTGAGTGTGTGAGTCTGTCTGTGTGTCTGAGTGTGTGTGTGAGTCTGTGAGTGTGTGTGTCTGAGTGTGCGAGTGTGAGTCTGTGTCTGTGTGAGTCTGTGAGTGCGCACATACATGCGAATGTTCTGGAGAAGGCCTGGAAGGATGTTCCCGAAGTGGAGTGGGGGGCAGGCTGTGGGATGAGGATGTTTACAGCCCTGAGTTTTACAAGTATGAATCATTTACAAGCATTAAAAATACCTAATTAAAATTTTAAAAACTAGTGGACGCCTCCTGGGCAGCACCTTGGGGCTCTCTGTCCTCCGCCATGTTCTCCATGCCCCCGTCCCCTGCCGGCCTGGGGTTGCCAGCCCTGGCCACGCCCGCAGGCCCAGCTGGCAGCTCCGGGGCCTTTGCACCCCCATTACTGCCCTGGGAGCACCGCCCTCTTGCCTGGAATCCTGGCCCAGACACCGTCCCACCCGGTGGCTCTCCTGAGGACCCCATGCCCCCCTCCCATGAGCAGGTCCTGAGATAAGAAAGGCCCCGAGGGCCTGGGTAATTGCAGGTCCAGCATCTCATAGGGGGACGAAGGGAGGAGCAGAGAAATTCTTTCATGAAATTCTTATGTTAACCTCTTCTCTGCCAGCCCATCGGTCCCCTATCTAGGACGAGGGGGAGCCCCAGGCCTGTGCCTGGTGGTGCTCAGAGCTCAGTTGCACATGGGTGCCATGGGAGCTGGGAGGGACAGCTCAGATGCCACAAAGGGTTGATATCCTGGGGCCGAAGCAAGGACAGGGCCTCTGGAAAGTGTGAGTTCCGCCTTGAAGGACATGGATGGGAGAGCTCCTGACTGCCAGGGAAGTGAGAGTGGAGTCCCCCAGAGGGCACAGCCGGGGCAGGGCTGGGGGAGGGGAATCTCTAGGGGCCTCAGGGGCTCAGCAGGGTGCGCTGAGTCTGGGAGGGCCCACTGGGGTTGAGGCGGGGCTCTCGCAGTTGGGAGGTGGGAAGGGAGGGACATGGGTGAGGCATGGCCTTTAAAAGGCCCTTAAACAAATCCATTCAAGCATGAATTCTCCTGGATCCCTGTGCCTGGGGCCAGCTCAGCAGGGGCTAGGGCAGGACACCTCTGCAAAGAGTAAAGGCACACCAGGAACTGCACCAGAGACCTCGAAAGAAATGGCAAATCTAGCAGATTGGTCTCTGGTTGGACCAGGAGAGGCAGCCAAGGCTCTTGAAGGCCCTGCAAGAGAAACCAAGGGTGGGCCCCCAGACCGGAAGCGCAGGGTGGGCTGCCGCAGGTGAGAACAGAGAGCACGACTAGCGTACCTGGAACCACTCCTGGAGCTGCCTTAATTGCCCTGTGGGATTCAGGCCCTGACCAGCAGCTCCCAAACCCCACTTGCTCACACTGCACCTCACCTCTCTCTCGTCCATCTACCACAGGAAGGAATTTACTGAGTGCCTAGGCAGGGCCCTGCCCCTGAGGACACCAGTGCAGGGTCACACAGGGTGGAGGGAGGGTCCAGACCCAGGGTCCTGCACCTGGCCAGGACTGTCTGAGGATCTCTGACCCAGCTTAGACCAGCCCCTCTCCTGAAAACTCCCAGGAGCTGCGTGCAGCGCAGCCACTGGTCCTCGAACATTTACACTGCTCTGCCTTCGCTCACGCAGGAATCCCCCTGGATTGCCCTCAGTTCGGCCTGGCAAAAGGCCTGCTTACCTTCAAAGGCCACACCTTCTATGGAGCTTTGACCCCTCCCCTGAGCGTGGCTTCCCTTGACCCGGACAGGTGGGCTTAGCTCTGGGTCCTCACTGCCAGTGCAGCTCGCACAGGGCGGGCCAGGGGCATTCCTCACCCACTCGCTGAATGGTGACTCAGCCCGCACCAGGAGCCTTCCCATCTGGAAATGGGTATTGAGGAGAGCAGCCACAGCCTGTCCCTCCTGGAGTGATGGAAACCTGTCCCTGTAACCTCTGGGGAAAGATGAGGGCTCAGGGATTTCTACCTGGGGGGTCTGGAGCAGGATGAGGAAGTGTCTTATCCCAGTGAGACCAAGCCAAGGGGCACATTCTGAGTCTCACCGGCCTCCCACTGCAGATCTCAGAGGACAGGATCTGGAATCCAGCTGACAGGTGGAGACACTGAGGGAGGGCAAGGAGCAGGCAACTGCCCCGATGGACCAGGGTGGAGCGCAGGGTTAGGGCCCTGTGACCCCAAGGAAGGACCACATCCACAGCCCAAGGTGACCTCAGGCCACTGCCAGGGGCATTTCTAAACAGCCAGGGCCAAGACAAACCACAGATGCCAGCGCTGGTAAGCGAGCTCCTGGGCTTTCTCTCCCACCCTGACTTCTACTTCTCAGCGTCCCTTTCAACAATGGACTGGGCTCCAGTCTCCTGTTAGTATAAGAACAACTGGACAGGGTCAAGTTCCCTCAACCAAGACTCACTATTAATTAATCACTTGCCATGTGCCCGGCTGGGGGGAGGAGGGATGCAAGTATTATTAATATTATTATGACAATAACCTAAACGACAGAGAATGATGCTGAGTGAAAGCAGCCAGACCCCAAGAGCACATACTGCATGATTTCATTTATATAAAGTAAAATCCCAGACAAGATGAATCCATGGTGGTCAAAGTCTAAATAGTAGTTGTCTCTGATGGGAGCTTCTAGGGGCTGGAAATTTGCTGCAACTTGCTCTGGGTGGGGCCACAGTGTGGGCATATGGAAAAACTCATCTGGATGTCTCCTTACTGCAAATACACCAGTAGACTATTATAATAATAACATACTACTAACATTACTAATAATAGCTCCCCACTTTCGAGCCCTTCCATACAGGCAGGCAGTGCTTCTCTGCTGCTATATCTACAGGACCAAGCCCAGGGCAGCCATCCATCCTCACAGTGGTAAACATCACCACTATTCCATTTCACAACAATGGAATTGCAGTTCAGTGGAACCCAGGTCTTATATGACTCCAAAAGTGTTCTCAGAAAGCTCTGTGGCTGTCCTGGCTCTGCCCAGGGAAGCTCACGTCCAGGAGAGGATGTAGAAACAAGAGTCAGAGGACAGAGGGAAGTCTGGGCTGCCAGTGGTGGCACCATGGCCAGGTACCACAGTCAGGCTGTGGGGGGGCCACAGGAGGAGGGACTGATGCTCTCCAGAAGGAATATCATCAGGCTGAGTCTTAGAGAATGAGTGAGGGCTAAACCAGCAAAAATTAGAGGTAGGATGGCATTCTAGGTCAAAGAAACTGCAGAAACAAAGGCCAGGAGGAAGGGATGTACGAGGCATGCTCCAGATAGGGAAACCCTAGTCAAGTTGGAGCACAGTACACTGGAGGACAGCAGGGCAGATGTGACCAGCACAGCCATTGGCATTAGTCAATGCTGGGTTCCTTTGGGAACTCAGGGGTCCTGAAACTCAGGCAGCTGAGAAACTTCCAGAATGCATTAACAAGATGATATCAAACCTGATTTTCACGAAAGTGGCTGGAGAAAGAGGAGAATCTGGCAGGACAGATCAGATGTCATCCACCTAGGCACAGAGCCTTGTGCTGTCCGAGACCCAGGGTGACACAGCCTGAGCCTGCCCACCCAAGTGGCTCCCACTGAGACACCCACAGTTGTGATCAGTGACAAGGACACCAGACACTTCCTCTAAGCAACCCACAGGAGAGCGAGGACTGGTTGGGTGGCTTGGAGCAGAGGGAAGAAAATCAAGCTGTCCTCGAATTCCATCTCAGGTGTGTGGACCTTCTACAGGGTGGCAAAGAGTTTCATTTTCATTTAAAAAGCTGTTACTACATCAGTGGATCATCTCAAAATTAATGACATCTTAGACACAAGAACATATGATACATGTGCGTATATCTATATAGTATATATGATGTGTTAGTTTGTTTTCCATTGCTTATAACAGAATAACTGAAACTGAGTAATTTATAAAGAAAAGGAATTCACTTCTTACCATTATGGAGGCTGAGAAGTCCAAGGTCAAGGGGCTGCATCTGGTGAGAGACTTCTTGCTGCTGGGGACTATGCAGAGTCCCAACGTGCAGGGCATCACATGGCGAGGGGCTGAAAGTGATCACATGCTAGCTTAGGTCTCTCTTTCTCTTTATAAAGCCACTAGTCCCACTCCTGTGATAACTCCTTGATCCATAAACTTATTAATTCATCCATCCTTAAATGGATTAATCCATTCTTGAGGGCAGAGCCCTCATGACTCAATAATCTCTTAAAGGCCCCTCAAAATTATTAATATAAAAGCCATATATGACAAACCCACAGCCAACATCACATTGAATGGGGAAAAATTGAGAACATTCCCACTTAGAACTGGAACCAGACAATGTTGCCCACTGTCACCGCTTCTATTCAACATAGTGCTGGAAGTCCCACACCAAGGTTGGATGGCCAGGCACAGTGGCTTCTGCTTGTAGTCCCAGCTACTCTGGGGGCTGAGGCAGGAGAATAGCTTGGGCCCAGGAGTTTGAAACCAGCCTAAGCAAGAGCAAGACCCTGTCTCTACAAAAAAAAAAAGAAACAAAAGAAAAGAAAAATTAGCTGGGCATGGTGGCTGGTGGCTGTAGTCCCAGCTACTTGGGAGGCTACGGTAGGAGGATCGCTGATTGCTGATTGCTTGAGCCCAGGAGTGCAAGACTGCAGTGAGCTATGATCCCGCCATTGTACTCTAGCCCAGAAACAGAATGAGACCCTCTCTCAAAAAAAAAGTGTAAAATAATGATTTAAAAAAGAGGCAAACAGTAGAACTATTAAATAAATCAATCCAAAAAATAAAAAATATATAAATCTATAGTTGATTTAGTCAAGAAAAAAAGAAATAAAATGCAAATGCATTAAATAAAAATGATAACGGGGGTATACTTCTCCTGTCTTTTAGAGCTGACCTTCTAGAGGGAGGAGAGAGGCCATGGTCAAGATAAATCAGTAAGGCTCAATTTCATGTCCAGTGTTCTTGGAAAAGCCCTTTCTCCCACTGGTGTTAGTGGCCTCTCCAACAGCCCCTCGTGAATTCTGGAAGAGTCTGTTTCCAGAAGCTTTGCTTTGAGAATGTCTTGGTGCATTTATATATGTATGTATGTACAGACAGAGTTTCACTCTGTGTCACCCAGGCTAGAGTGCAGTGGCCTCACTGCAACCTCAAAGTCCTGGGCTTAAGTGATCCTTCTGCCTCAGCCTCTCCAGTAGCTGGGACTACAGGCATGCACCACCGTGCCTGGCTAATTTTTCTATTTTTTTTTTTTTTCTATTTTTTGTAGAGACAGAGTCTCACTCTTGCTCAGGCTGGTCTCGAACTCCTGGTCTCAAGCAATCCTCCCACCTCAGCCTCTCAGAGTGCTAGGATTACAGGAGAGAGCCACGGCGCCCCGCCATCTTTCCTTATTTGTGATGCCAAGTTGCACGTCCTTTTCCTGGGTTGCTAGTGGATGCAAATGATACTCCCATGAGTGCTTTCTAAGGAGCATCCCCTCCAGCCCCCTTCCCCAGTCCGAAGGGTTGAGTTAAGTCCGTGGTCCAAACAGGTACAGGCACAGGTGGGGGTCGGGGAGGCCAGGGGACACTTCATGGTTCCCAGCCCCCGCGCCGCACGGGGACCACTGGCCTTGGCAGGGGCTTCTCGGCTTTGCATCCCCTCCCAGGTGCTGGGAGACGGTCCTTGCCACGCCCATGGCCTCAGCCTGACAAAACGCTGCCTTTCCCACGCCTCGGTGACCCCCAACGAACCTGGGCCCTGGCTGGGGCGGGCCCTCGCCCAGGCGCTGCGCTCTGGGAGCAGCGTCCTCAAGTGGCCTCGCTTAAAGGCCCGGGGCCAGCGTGCAGGCCCCCCAGAACTGGGGCTTGGGAGAGCCTCGCCCCGGGCTCCAGAAAGCTTCCTGGAGGAGGCGGCGCGCGCTGGGACGCAGCGGTCAAGATCTGAGAGTGGGAGGAAATGGGGAGGGGCGTTGTGTAACCCCGACGGCCCCCCAGGGCCGCAGGCCATCGGAGACTAGCAACAGGCTCGGCCGAGCGGCGGGGCAGCAACAACGCGCCAGACGCGCGGGAGACGATCACTGCGGGTGGGTGCCGGGCGCAGGCGGGGGCGGCAGACACACTCGCACGGAGGTTCCCAGAAAATGACGCCCGCGGACGCGCGGGAACCGCCGCGGTGCACCTGTCGCCGAGTGGCCCCACCTGAGCCGGGCCGCCGCGCTGCTCTGTCGCCCCCTGCCGGCCGGTCTCCGCAGCTCCGGGCGGAGCGTTCCGAGCCGCCGCGCTCCAGAACCGGCGGGCTCGGGTCCCTAAGCGGGGATTGGCTCCCTGGGTCAGGTGCCCCGCTCGGGCCAACCAGAGAGGGAGGCGGGCTGTGGGCGGGGCGGCGGGGCCGAGTTGGGTATGCCGCGCTCCAACGCTCCGGACCGCTGCTTTCACCTCCCTTCCCCGCCGCGGCCAGAGCGGGGTTTCCACAACCCGGAGCGGCCTTTTCCGGATAAAGACGCGAATCCTTGCTCCGCCCGGCGGCCTGGCCGTCTGCCACGCGCTCCACCGAGCGGGTCGCACGCAGCCTGTGCCCGCTGCGTAGAAGGCCCTTTCCCCACCTCCCCTCACCTGGCTCCTCTGGCTGTGCCTTCCAGACCCAGCCGGGGTTGGGCGAAGGGCCTTCTGGGGCTTCTTCAGACCTGGGCATCTTCCTTCTGCTGCACCGACCACCCTGCCCTGGGCTGCCGTCTGCTTGTCTACACCTGCTGACTTGTCATCTCTGTGACTGCCAACTGCTTTATTGGTACCGTTTTTCCTTCCACCATTTCTTTGTACATAAGTAAATATGTATCTGTTTGTATTCCCTTACCTCTTTTTAAATAAATGATGACATAATATACATGAGAATCAGGTGTTTTTTAAAAATACTGATTACAAATGTAGCCCATGTTTATTGCAGAAAATCTGGAAAATAGACCCCCCCCCATAATCTCACCGCCCAGCTCTACTCAGGGGCCACATCACAAGAACAGGTAGAAATTGACAGAGAGGTATAGATATTTTCCTACACTTTTTAATAACACATTTGCTGAGATATGATTCTCATAGCCTAAAATTCACCATTTTAAAGTGTGCAAAATTCAGGGGTTTAATATATTCACAGAGTTGTGCAACCACCACTATCTCGTTTTAGAACATTTTCAACACCCCAAAAAGAAACCCCATACCCATTAGCAGTCACACCTCCTCTACCCTACTCCCCATCCCGTGACAAGCACTACTTTCCTTTCTGTCTTCGTGGCATTTCGTACCTAGGGGACTGATGGCACAGCCTTTTGGGTTTGGTTCCCTTCACTTAGTATGATATTTTCAAGATTCATCCATATTGCAGCATAAATCCTTATTCCTTTTTATGGCCAAATAATATTCCTTTGTGGTTATACATTGTTTTTAACCTGCTTTAAAAAATAACTTTTACCAAAAAAACATTTTTTAAAACATATATTAGGAAGAGAACATATATGTTATTGCAGGCAGCTCTTTCTGCAACGTGAGCCCTGGGAGCAGCGTCTTTGTCTTGTTAACTGCTGTCTCCAGCACCCACCCAGCACAGTGCCTGGCACACAGTATCTGCTCAGTAATTACTTGTTGAATGCGTGAAAGTTAAAAAGAAAAAAAAACAACAATGAAAAACCAACACTCCCAAACAGAATCACCATTAACATTTTGGTGTATATCTTTTCAATCTTTTTTTCTGTGCCCACATTTTATCTTGCAACATTGGAATCACATTGCATATACGGTTTTGTGAACAGTCTTCTTTCTTGGAGCCATAGAAGTTGACCATTTTTCTATTCATCGATTTCCCACTCACGTTTCCCCTTGGCCCAGGGTACTCAGACCCATGGCTATACTTCCATCTATTTAACAACACCCCGCTCACCACAATCCCCACCATAGGACACTGGGGTTCTTTCCAATTTGGAGAAATGGTAAACAAATCTGGGAGGAGTATCTGAGTCCCCGATTTATTACCCTGGAAAAGTCCTAGAGATGGATTTGCTGAGCCAAAGTGCATGTGTGTTTTCGAGGCTTGGGACTCAAGAGTTCTTAAAATAAATTTCACTTCGTTCCAGGTTTCCTGTGCAATTTGGCCATCCTATCTGCCAATCCCCGGCTGGGCCGCCCCATTTAGAATCAGGCTGTTTTGCTCATGGGTTTTTACCACAGGAAATTGAAAGGATGAGTTGTTGCCTTCAGCACCCTGGATTTCAGAGTGCAAATTCGACACGGCCATTGCTCACACTGACAAATCAATCATGACAACACAGCATCTGATATCTAACCTCTATGCCAAAGAAGTTCTGTGAATGAAAGGTACCATAAATGTGAAGTTTCAGAGGCCTGCCTGGGTCACCCATTGTGAAAGGCAGTTTCTCTACACTCTCACGCAGAGCACTTGACACCAGACGTGAGTTTTTTCCGCATTCTGACCGTGATCATCTGGGTGTCCTACAATTCAGTTTAATTCTGACACTGTTACCTGGAGTTAGCATCAGATCCCACAAGTTAAGGGCTCAGTCCCACAAGACTGCCCCGATTTCAGATCCCAGTTGCAAATCCAGCCGCCCATGTTCCTGACTGAGCAGCTGTAAATCGGGGGTTCCCATGACCCCCTCCCTGATTAATTTGCTAGAGTGGCTCACAGAACTCACGGAAACACTTTACTTAACATTTGCTGGTTTATTATTGTGAAATTAAATCATTCAAACTTAAACCTGTTGGAACTTTAAATTATTTCGAGCCTTGAGAGAAATGTGGGTGTGTGGCCCGAGTCACACGTGCAGCTGCAACTTCCGCTTTTTCCTGTAAGTGATAAGGAAAAGCCTTGCAGTGCCAGCGATGAGACCTCCCAGGATCATCACCCTCCTCATGGACTGCCAGAGCTGTCTTCCTTGGTACGTAACAAGCTGTAACCAGTCGATGACTGTAATGTATGTGCCGACCTTGTATGGAAAAGGTTGCAACCTTGTCAACTGCCTACTAAGCGAAACCTTAACTTCCCCACTATGGAACACTGACCCATTCTTTTGGGGTCTGTGTTTCTCAGGTGGTTATCTTCAAGCTTTGTGCTCGGATAAACTCCATACTTAATCATATTTTCTGAATCTCATTTTTAAAATGTTTTTAATTTTTTTTTTTTTTTTGGAGACAGAGTCTTGCTCTTGTTGCCCAGGTTAGAGTGCCGCTGCGTGAGCCTCAAACTCCTGGGCTCAAGTGATCCTTCTGCCTCAGCCTCCCCAGTAGCTGGGACTACAGGCATGTGCCACCATGCCCGGCTAATTTTTTCTATATATTTTTTAGTTGTCCAGCTAATTTCTTTCTATTTTTTAGTAGAGATGGGGTCTCGCTCTTGCTCAGGCTGGTCTCGAACACCTGACCTCGAGCGATCCTCCCGCCTCGGCCTCCCAGAGAGCTAGGATTACAGGCGTGAGCCACCGCACCCGGCCTAAAATGTTTTTAATTTTTTGTAGAGACAGGGTCTTGCTATGTTGTACAGGCTGGTCTTTAACTCCTGGCCTCAAGCAATCCTTCCACCTTGGCCTCCCAAAATGTGGGGATTACCGGTGTGAGCCACTGTGCCTGGCATGAATCTCATTATTTAGGCTGACATTTTGGTAACCACGAAGGGACTTCCAGTGGTCCCCATCACTTCACCGTCATTTGGAGCCCTGGCACCAGCATGCGTGACTTTTGTTCACTCAACCTCACTGGAGTTAATGGGGGCTATCTGGTGAGGCCCCTCTTGGGGTCTGGACCTCCTGGCCTGGCTACGGTGGAGGCTTTATTTGAGGTATACACATTCCTAAGCTGACAGGGTTGTAATTGAAGCTCTACTGCAGGATAGGAGTTTCATTTTTTATTCTCTAGAGATTCTACCTATAGGTTTGGGACTTTCACTTTTCTCTGAGGTTGAGGTTTTAAGTTACTCAGTTTCTATAACCTTTTCTCTCATTTGAAATTTTGGTCAAGGAGAAAACAGTCTCTCTTTGAAAAGAAGAAGTGAATCTTTGTGGCTTAAGCAAAATTTATAATCTTTAAAACTGCCCGGGGCCAGGCACAGTGGCTCACGCCCCTAATCCCAGCACTTTGGGAGGCTGAGGCAGGAGGATTGCTTGAGGCCAGGAATTTGAGGTTATAGAGAGCTATAATCATGCCACTGGACTCGGCCTGGGTGACAGAGTGAGGCTCTATCTCTAAACAAACCAACAAATAAATAAAACTGGAGAGATTCTGAAGCTCAGTTCAATTGACAAATCTAAATTTTCTTCTTGACTGACCGAAATTCTAAAAGGCTCTTGAGGGTGATGAAATATGTCCCAAAGATAAGAGATACTGTTCCTCCTGGCTGAGGAAGAATAGGATCTTGCAGGAGTGTCAGATCTGTCACTCACGACATGAAACGGTCTCGCAGGGAATCCCTTAAGAAGAACATGCAGGCCGGGCGCGGTGGCTCACGCCTGTAATCCTAGCACTCTGGGAGGCCGAGGCGGGCGGATAGTTTGAGCTCAGGAGTTCGAGACCAGCCTGAGCAACAGCGAGACCCCGTCTCTACTAAAAATAGAAAGAAATTAATCGGACAACTAAAAATATATAGAAAAAATTAGCCGGGCATGGGGTGGCGCATGCCTGTAGTCCCAGCTACTCG
>CAUYSK010125658.1:0-63304 GCA_963575035.1 Avahi laniger
CTTGGGCTGGGCGCGGTGGCTCACGCCTGTAATCCTAGTACTCTGGGAGGCTGAGGCAGGCGGATTGTTTGAGCTCAGGAGTTCGAAACCAGCCTGAGCAAGAGCGAGACCCCGTCTCTACTAAAAATAGAAAGAAATTAATTGGACAACTAAAAATATATAGAAAAAATTAGCCACGCATGGTGGCACATGCCTGTAGTCCCAGCTACTTGGGAGGCTGAGGCAGGAGGATTGCTTGAGCCCAGGAGTTTGAGGTTGCTGTGAGCTAGGATGACGCCACAGCACTCTAGCCCGGGCAACACAGTGAGACTCTGTCTCAAAAAAAAAAAAAAAAAAAAAAAAGAAAAGAGAACAGAGACACATCACACATCAAGATGTTAAATTGGTAAGATTTGCTTTCAGATTAAGTGAAGACAGTAGGAGAGCGTGGAATCAACAATGATGTTAAGGTTTCTAATTTAGGTAATTTAGGAGATAGATTATTAATAAAGTTAGGAAATTAAATGAGGAACAGGAATACATTTAAAGGGGAAAGATAGTTTAGTTGTATAATATGGGAATTTACAGTCATCTCAGAGGATTCTGTTGAAAAGTGAAAGAAACTAATATTTATTAAGCAGCTATTAAGGAGGAGACTCTTTAAGTACATTTTTATGTTGAATCATTGAGACCTTTTTATGAGGTAGGAGGGCACTGTTCCCATTTTACAGATGAGAACACTGTGACTCAGAGTTAAAGAATGACAGCCCTTTATCTTCCCAACATGCCATCTTGGAATGGAAAAATGAAAATCAATAAAAAAAGAGAAGTTTAAAGCTGAAGATAAAGACGCAGGCATTAACTTGGAGGTGGTACTTGAAGCCATATGAATAGATGACACTGCTCGGCATAGGAGAGAAAGGGAACAGAGCAGAACCCCCATGAATACCAAGCACTCCTCTAGAGCTACAAGCTGTTTTCTGTAACATGAGCCAGGAGGAGCTAGAAGAAATGTTAAAATTACTAAAATCAAAGTAAAACATATGTATAGAACAAAGCGTAGCATAAGGTATAAAACAACAGCTTAAAATATAGATTTTAAATCATTGAAGTCTAAGAAAATAAAGCAGCAGAATGTCTATTCAACATGAGAAATGCCCGGACCTACCGTTGGGTCCTGTGTCTCTCTAAGTTTGTGTGTAAATGATAATAATTTATCCAAAGCTTCCTGAGGTATATTTGGGACCTGTTTTATGAGAGAATTAAGGAAAAACAGAAAGAATAAATTGGGATATCTGATCAATCAACCAGAAATTATGACTACTTAACAAATAATATTAGAATTACACTTTTAGAAAGTTCCTGATTATCAGTTACATGTTTAACTCGATAAAGTTGCTTATTCAACTTCTCAGGAAACATTAAAACTCCTGCTTTCTCTTTAGGAAGCAGGTAACTAAAACCAAGCCACTCTTCAAATATGATTCTATCACCAGGATAAAACTGAAAGGATCCTCTAACTCAATCAAAAATTGGTATATAATGTACCCATAGAGAACTTTTCATATATTATCACTTCCTCTTTTGTTAGCTTCAGTGTGATATTTTAAGCATTAACTTAGGCATTTTCTTACTGAAACCAAATTCCTTTACTTAGTAGCAATCTTACATATTATGTATACTAAGTGACAAAAGGAATGCTTGTGTAAAGAATGGATACTCAAGGTGTCCATTTTTCCAAAAATACATACCTGAGGGGTATAATCAACATATCAGTGAATTATGAAAAGCAGTCACCCAAAAAACATACATTGATTGCTCCCAACTATAACAAACTTTAATTTAATTAAGCAATTAATTTAATTCAACTATAAGCAATTTTTATTTAAGCAGTAACAAATTTAAAGCTTTAATTTAAAAAGATCAGAAAGAGATATTAGAACAATGACTTTGATAATGTGACCATTTCAAAAAAAAATACTGTTCAGGGTTTCTTTGGTCATTTAAGTAATCTGAATTTTTTAAAATTCTATGTTCTATTCTATATATACTTTATCTTACTTATTCTTTAAATTGATGCTATGATGTAAGAAGTAGTATTATCCCCATTTTCAGAAGAAGAAACTATGAGTAATTTACCTAAGATCTGGAAGCTAGTAAGTAATGGATTTGACATTTATAGCCAAGTTGTTGAACTCTAACGCCTATGCCCTTATTCACAACCATGCTCACAAGAAGATGTAAAATTAATCAGTTCATCCTGGTATTTCAAAGGAAATGGGTACATTTTTGTATTTTCTATCAAATTTAAGAAACCATAATATATCTGGACTCCCATCACAGTAGGAACTTAAAATAGTCACCTTTGGCTGAATATAAAAAGAAAAGGAATTCCAAAACTGTGTCTATACAAGGAAGGAGGAGAGACAGCCTACATCCGTGATTCTCCATGTGTGTTCCCCAGACCAGCAGCATGAGCATTACCTGAGAACTTGTTAGAAATATAAATTTTCATGTACCATCCTAGATCTACTGACTTAAAATCTATGAAGATGGAACCCAGAAATCTGTGTTTTCGTCAAGCCCTCTAGATTCTGAAAAATGTCAAATTTTGAGAACCATTGACCTATATCATTATATGAGGAAATATGGGAGCAAATGGAGAGAAAAAACTAAAAATGTCTAACTCTGCTCCAGCATGTATCAGAGTACCTTAGAAAGAGAACAGGTGTAGAAAATAAGCTAGAGCTGGCCTCACACTTACCATTTCCTTAATCACTTGGATTTCTTCACTTTTGACAAGAGGTTTCATGTAATGGAAAAAGAACATGGTTAAGAATTCTGGTCCCAGCCACTGCTGTGTTGTGCTCCCAATAACAGGAGGTTCTGCCAAGGCAATGATTCTGAAGGAAGGGTGGATAGGAAAAATGGATCTAAAAGGGAAAAGAATAAAAAAAAATTAACTTTTCACACTAGTAAGACATTCTAAGAACCTAAGATAAACAAACAAAATAATCACCTATTGCTAATAAATGTTGCATGATATTCACTCACGAAACTCCAGCCCTGGCACAAACCACTGCTTTTGATATGCTGTTATGCTACAACAAATTTTCTCCAGAGTCTCTTGAAATAAAATCCTATCCAGTTCGTATTCATTACATATATCCTCTTTATTTATTTAAAATCCCTTCAAAATCTCCTATCTTGCAAGAAACCTACTCTATGTCAATCATAGAAAGACCAAGAAGAATAATTCAGGGTGAAGAGACTTTTTACAGTACAGAAAATTTAAGCACCATAAGGGGTTAGATTGAATTTAAAATTTAGATTGGCAATAAAAATACTTAGGTCTTAAAAAGACAGAAAATAATGAACCTTTATATAATTCACTCTTTTGTCATTGTATCTTTTTTACAGGAAATGTTATGATATTTAAAGTGATCTTAGAAATCTCTGCTAGGAAATCTGAGGAAGCATATAAATATTCCAGGATACATAGAGGAATAAGATAAGACTTCCCATAGTTTGTGAAAGGCCTTGAGTTGCTTTTGGAGGGCCCAAAAATCTCTTATCACCATCTAATCATGTGGGTGATACTGTTGGTTTTTATCAACACTACTCAAAAACTGAGTAGAACTATGCTTTTAGAGAGTGATATACACTTCTTGCTAAGAGAAGAGAGAGATGAAATTCAATCATTTGCCAAGATCTTCAGAAAAACAAAAATATAGGTACATAACTGGCATATCGCCATTAACTACTATAACAGAGCCAAACAGTTAAGTGATTAGGCAGCTAGAATACCAGGAGGTAGGACATGTGTGAAGAGAATCAGATGAGTACTCTGAAGAGCTAAGACAAAGTGCCATCTATTCAATGGGTAGGTTCACCACGTTCCTGACTATAAGATCTGTAATTTTAGAGGCCACATCATAATCTGTAAACCAGAGAAAAGCAATTTTTAGAAATGGCCATATGAAAGGCCTGAATGAATTCTTAAAAGCTACCCGGTATTATTTCATTTCTTTAGGTAGGGAAAAACAAACAAACAAACAAAAAGACATATTTACAGATGTCTAGGGGAGTGATCTGTTCAAAGTAGTTGTTCTGGGAAAAGAAAGGATAACAACACGGACAGTGCCTGAAAGTCCTGAGGATGATATGGTCACTCAGGATTGCTAGTAATTAGAGAGTCACAAAACAAAAACTGGACACAGAAAATCCTGTGATGAGAAAGCTAAAGAGAGACGTTATTGTGTTTTCTACTTCTGCTAAGTGGTTTGCTATCATTCAAAAAATTTTGCTCAAAGGCCTAGCAACAGATGTTGGATTCATCCTGATCCTCTTCTATCATAGCTGGGACAAAAGATGGTGGGCGAGAGAGAGAGCCTGGTGTGGCTGCACAAAATTAAACATGCAGATGTAGTTTCTTACTTAAGATAGTGAGAGATACAAAACCAGGGAATCAAGCCAAAATCCAACAGGCAAGCCAAAAGGGGAAGTCCAATTTACATCCTTAAACCAATAGATCAGAAAGCAGGTACCACATCTGAGCTGTAAAGTTAGGACTAGAAGAACAACTAAAAGGAGAGCAAGCTAGCAGTCAAAATTTCAATAAGGTCATGGTCATTGCCTGGGACATACATTGTCCGTGACTTGCTTTTTATCAATAGTATTGACTCTAGCAGGGTATCTGAGTGAGCAGGCTAAATTTGAAGGAGGTGGTTTCTGAGACAGCTGATGTATTAGGCAGAGACATGTATGCTGATTATAAAAACAGCCACCAAACTACTGAATAACAGGATGAGAAGGGCCTTTTTGTTTGTTAGGTTCTCCCCAAAGGCTTCCTTACATACAAATAGGTCATATGGAAAGTCACTTCCTGATGATGCTAGGTGTCCCAAGTCTGAAATTTAGAGAGCGGAGGATCTGCCATGTACTTCAGAGCAATTTGACAAACTGGTCAGTAATACAAAGGCTGAAGAAGTGATACATAATCGAAAACTATGAAACAAGCTCCATTAAAGTTTAAAATCAATGTTACTTTAATTTTACTACAGTTTTAACAACAACAAAACAACAAATGAAATTAAAGATATGGCTTAATTTCAGATAAATAGATATTATTTCCTAAAGACTAAAGATCAAAAGACAAAAAGTGTTTTTAAAAAGATTTTAAAAGACTTAAAAAATAAAAATATTGAGGTCAATGTGTCTGTGGGCATAAGTTTAAGTTTTTAGAGAGTAAAATACTTTCTGATGCTTCTCAGCAATAAAAAGGAATGACCTATTGATACACATAACAACATGGATGATCTCAAAATTATTAAGCTAAGTAAAAGCGGCCAGACAAAAAAGAACATGTACTGTGTGATTCCATTTACATAAAACTCTAGGAAGTACAAGCTATATACAGTGTCCAGAAGCAGATCCCTGGGGATGGGAAAGGAGGGTGAGAAGGGGCAGAAGTGAGGATTATACAAAGGTGCGAGGATACTTTGAGATTACACACGTATTTATCATCTTGATTGTGTTGATGGTGTCACAAGTATATGTAATTACCAAAAATTATCAAACTATGTACTTTAAATATGCATAGTTTATTATATTATATATCAACAGGGCTTTTAATAAAACAAAAAGAGTCTGATAAACTCCAGTCTATTCCAATTCATAACCTAGTAAGTTACACAGTTCTGTACACAGCTCATATTTCCCTTTTTTCCCAATGCAGTGTAGCAAATTGCACTGACACATTCCTTATGCATCTTTATACTACTCAAGGTCTAGTGTAATACTTGGAAGAGGACAGATGCTAAATAAATAAATGTGTACCACTCTTGTTAGGAACTACCACTGCAAAAAATTTGTTGAAGACTTTTGGTGTCAAGGACAAAGATAAATGATAAGAACTGAAAATCACTGTGTCCCACCCAAAAGCTAGTCTATTGATAAATCTGATCTGAAATGATTTTGTGACAGAAGGCACATTCTCTGTATCAAAAAGATAAATCTAAAACACACAATAAGTAATTACATCATTCACAGGTATAGTATTTTAAATGGTTCTCTGACCATGAAAACACTCAGAATTATTTTCAAATCAGAATTTGCTAAAGCTTTTTGTTTGGCAATCAAACACAAAGACTTGGGCATAAAATCCTGACGTATCTTTAATTTTGTTAAAAATTTACATGGCTTCATTCGCTAGCAAAGAGATGCTGAGGTTTCCAGAAAGCTAGGAGAGAAGGCTTGCATACTGTCTTCAAACACGGGTAAGAGTAAAAGCAAAAGGGTCCAGAGAATCTGATTAAAGACTGTGCTCAAATGTCCAATTATGGTTCACCACTGAGAAATTATAAACTGTTTTCAATGTTCAACAGTAACAAATAAAAATGAAATATTTCATAAAAATGCAAAAACATTAGAGCATATATAACTAAGACTAGGCCACTAATCTTTATTCTTTCCCTGAGATAACCAGAAGCCCTTTCTTGGTGAAATAAACGGTTAATAACTCACGGAGACTCTCATCCCCCTCATCTATTCTCTGGTTAATAGCAGGAAGGGACACATTTAGCAGCCTGTAGTGTTTGTACTTCCCTCTTCCCCAAAGAGGTTTTTCTCATCAAAGGAAGCAGTTCTATTTTGGTCCTTATTTCCTGAGAGAAATGCAGGCATGGTATCTGGTGTGTGTGGCTACCATGCTATTTCTAACCACTATGTCCACAGCATTCCTGGTGTCTTGCGACAAGGGAAGTCTCTAACATTTCTAAAGGCATGTTGGGCATGTGATTACCTGCAAAGAATATGAAAGCCTGTAGAACATTCTGGAAATGATTAAGGTGTATGAATTTGGTGAAGAATTAGTATACAATGAATGTTGGCAAAGGAGTGGAATATAATTGTTCAGAAACTGGGTTTCACACTATGAAGTTGAAAGGGTTGGTAGCCCACTACTACCAGATGCTAATTATGAGACCCTATGCCAATAGACTTTGCCATTAAAAGGCATCAAAGTATTCCTAATCAGTAGGTTCATGTAAGGAAACACTGTTAGTTGAAAAGGTCACCTAAACTGGATTAATACAATGACCTTTACTGTAGTTTTCTATCTGAAAGCAGAACAGGTATCTAAATTTACCAAACTGGGTCTAGAGGCCAAGAAGTCCCAAAATCTGCCTTGGCCTTATAAAGGGATATAGAAATGTCAGAGAAGGTTTCACAGAGGAGGTGACTGTTGAAAGAACAGCAGAAGTTTGCTACACTGGTCCTGAGAGGTCAAAAATGAGGTTAAAAAGGCAGGCATGTAAAGATATTAGCCCTGAACCCTGTAGCAGATGGAAGCCATTAAAGGATTTAAACAGTGAAGTGATCACGTTTATGGATTGGATACCTTAAACTTCTAGTCTAGGTGTGTGGAGAGCTAGTGGTTCCATTCACTAAGTTTAGGCACTCAAGAGGAATAGTGGGTTTGCAAAAATGAGTTCAAAGTTTCTCTGGGCCATGTAAGGGGAGATATCCAGTAGTCAAATGGCACTTAGAAAACTAAACTGGAAAGAGCTTTTAAGGAATGCTCAGTGTATCAATGACAGGTAAAGACATAAGAGTGACTGAGATTGCCTAAGGAAGAGAAAAGGCTAAGGAGAAAACCCTGGGAGATGCCAATTTTAACACCATTCTGAAACCTTTCCTAACCTCTCAAGGCATGGTTACTAATCAGTTCCTTTTCTGGGTTCTCACAGCATTTTGTACAGACCTCTAGTCTAACATTTAGAAACTGCATTGTAATTATTTATTTACATATCTGTCTGCCTTGATGTGTGGTACACCACAGAAGGCAGCAACGACATCATCTAAGAGCTGGAACTCAAACATTTAACCTATAAAAGAAACAAGTAATGCTAATGATTAATAACAAACACTTGCGTATCCAATCAGTCTATAGATAAGAATTACCTGGGCTCTATCCTGGGCACCCAGAGAGTGACTGAGTCCATGGATTACCATTATGATATTCAAGTTCAACAAAATCACCCAACTGCTATATTTGGAACAAGCTTTAAAATGAACTCTCAGGAGGTATTACTCTACAGAGCAGCATTCCCACTCCACCCCCAAACCCTTCCCCTTAAAAAAAAAAAAACAAAAACCTTCCCTGTCATTCTACCTTTGACCTTTTTCCTCTATCTTAAAATCTTCCACAAGGAAACGAAGCGTTAATAAAAATAAATAAAGTAAAAGCGGAGTTTGTTTGAGGACTACAGAAGTAATAATCACTTTGTTGAACTTCAGTGATTAAGTACAAAAATGAAAGAATAGATAACATGGGTCATGAGTTTCTAATTTGTAGTTCAAATGCTAGTGCCAAGAGTGACATATGAGATATGAACAGCATATAAGATCAACCCATGAGAGATAATGGGCAATATTACCTACAAGAACTCACAAAATAATTTCCTCACTGAGTACAAATTTCCTGCTTTTTATACTGTGTTATATACTTTGAGTCAAGCTGTCAGTCCGCTACCCAATAAACACAGTCCTGAAAGAAATACTGTTAGATATTAGAGAAATACTTAAAAGAAGAATCTAATCTATTATAACCCTAAAAGAGAAGATATTTATTCGAGAAAGACAAAAAAGGGTTAAAGAATTAAGTCGAGGTTAACCAAGAAAAGGTAAAGAAATTTACCAATAATCCATACCATCAGAGTGAAGCAGATTCTGTAACATAACAGTGGAAACAACAAAATAAAGGAAAAAAACTGTTTACAATCATAGAAAAATAGTGTGTTTCTCAGGTAAAAAGGAGAACAAAAGGAGGAGTACGGATAAGGAAAGGAATTAGGCTTCCAACTGTTAGAGATATTTTAGACAAGCTAGGAGAATCATTGTTAGAACATCTCACCTCTGAAAAGTTAATGAATGCGCAACAAATTGACAGAATGTAAGAGAGAGAAGGAGAAAAAAAAGAAGTTCAGCCCAGGAGGCTGAATGTACATCTAAATAATAAAAGGTACAGAAAGAGAGACCTGAGGAAACTTGGTAGGTGGGAGTGGAGAGAGATCTAAGATGACATAGGAGCTACAGGTGTAAAGAGCAACAAGTCCAAGCAGGGTTTGTCAGAATACACCAAGGGAGAAAGACGAAATTGATAGAAGACGGAATTTGATAAATGCCAGATGTGTCTGAGTGTGCTGAGAGGAGATTCAGACAAACAGGGAAGTGTTTGGGATGGAAAAATGAAACATACATAACATAGAAAATAGGGTCACTTCCTCCCCGGTGTTCCCATACCGTTATTGTATACAGACCTCTAATCTAACATTTAAAACTGCATTGTAATTGTTTATTTACATATCTGTCTCTCTTCATATGTAGGTAATTATTAATTTCAGGAAAAACACAATGTATATAATAAGGGAAATAACTATGATATACTAACTGGCTCAGCTGGGTACAGTTTTTATGCTGTCATAATAATGTAAACATCAAATAAAGTCCCAAACAGGATCATCATATAACTCTAGAAAGAATACTGGATGGAAGTATGCATGAGTAGTGAGATGGGAGGTGGGGAAAGAGGTAAATCTTTGTTTTCCATGTAGGAAATCAACAGCTAATTCCTAACACTAAAAAATAAATCAGGACATAACAATGAAAGCATATTGTTTTGTGTTCTGGAGGTAAATATCAAAAGAAATAACTAAGAGTTGAAAGTGGTAGCCTCTGGAGCATGAGAAGTGGGAAACAGAGACTGTCAGAGAACCAATGACAGGGGATGGTATTTTTCATAAAATGCTTTGAAAAATTATCTGGTTCAAGTTTCATACAAGTTTAACATTGGTAAAAATCCAAACAAAAATTAAAAAGTGAAGGATAGCAAGCATTGCTATGATCTCTCTCCACCTTCTCAGAGTGACCTCTGGAGATAGAGCTGAGACTGGTTTGTATCTGTGGGAGAGACACAAATCAATAGTGATTAAAGTGAGAAACGTTCAGAAGAAAGTACTATTAACCACTATGAACCAAACCCAACAAGATGCTCAGGGCCACTCTGTTTTGAAAGTGTTTTCACTTGTAAAACTGCTTGTGACCCTTAGGGAGAACTTGGGGACTTTTTGTAGAAAAGGTTTGTCATTTCCCTGACATTTGGTGACAAGTACCACACTCCTGATGTCCTAAGGGAAATTGCCAGGCAGGCTTGCTGCGAGCTATTGCTCAATTGCTTTGATTCTTCCCACTGAAAACATGAACTCTTCCCTGATCAGTGATTCACATGCAAATAATGCACAAAAACTGAATGTTATAAACTGAAAGTACGATATGACTTGCCTCCCTAAACACTTGACCAAACTATTTCCTGGTCTAGAGGAATTTGATAATGTACATCTCAGAACTGTAACTAGCTGTGTAATCAAGTAAAATCTTTAATAATTTATACAGAGATAGTAGGAATGTAACATTTCCCTTCTAAGACAAAATTCCAAGAAAATTTTTAAACAGAATTTTGCTTAAAACATAAACACAATAATAAATACCCTTCACTGTCTTTTGTAGAATTTTAATGTTTCAAATATGGCATTAAGTCCTGTGGGGGCAGGGGAAAATTCACTTAAATAGGGTCAGATTAAGTGACAAGGAGTTTTCCCCAATGTATCAACCGCTAATTATGTCAAAATATCTGTGGAAATGTAATGAAATGGAAAATAATCTATACTTGCCAAATCTCCTCTAAGGAAAAGTATAATATGCAGCTGAAACAAACATTTTCTTTCAAACTTTTAGTTTTGAAATTTTTCAAACTCATAAAAAATTTAAAAGAATAGAATACAAACACCCATATATCTTTCACCTAGATTTTGCCAATTGTTAAGATTTTACCACATTTGTGTTCTCACTCTCACTTGATCTTTCTCTCTCTCTGTGGTGTATTTGTGTACACATAATACACAACTTTTTTTTCCTGAAACATTTGGAAGTCAATTGCAAGCATTTCTTTTTTTTTACTTATCCCTTGTGTCTCAGCAAACTTCTCCTGTGAAAGGAATATTCTCCTTCATAAGCACAATACCATTATGACACTTAAGAAAATTAGTATTAATTCAATATCATATATAGAGAGAGTGTCCATATTTAAATTTTTCTAATTATCTTTTATAGCTATTTTCATTTTGTTTCCTACTGTAGGATCCAGTCAAGTCTCAAACATTGCATTTGGCTGTTACAGCTCTGGAAGGAATGTTTACATAAGCCATGAAGGGTAATCCTGCATAAAGTGGCATGTCCCGTCAGGTGGCATGCCCATCAGGTGGCATACCTGTCAGGTGGCATACCCCATCAGGTGGCATACTCCAGGAATACTGATGACACCCAAGAAGGGTAAGCCCAGTTAATGGTGGGTCCAGCTTTTGTTCTGCTGAGGGGATACAAAAGTACGAGGCCGAAGCTGAACTAGTACAGCGACAGAGAAGGGATTACCTTCTTAAAACCAATGTTCTTATAAAATGTTTAAACATTTATCTGAAAGTAAGGCTGAGAGTACAGAGTACATCCTGGATAGTAACCTCACGTTTTAAAAAGTGCCAAACTACTAGCACGCCCAGGACACAAAATTATTACACTGTTCAAAGTTACCTTGGCTTGACTCTAGGTTTAGAAAAATAATAAACAATGTTATTTTTAACTTAAATATAAGTTAACAATAAGAGTAATGTACCCAGAATTACCTCTTCTGTAGCTGCTCATCAGACATTCGCAGTTCCTCTCTTAAGCGCATATACCTGTCTTCTCTCAGCAGCCTAGAGCCATCATAGAGGCTCAGCTCTCGATCGTGGATTAACCTAATGGGATAAGGGCAAGGTCAGAAAACAAATGAATCAGTTTTGAACACTGAAGTTATTAGAGGTAGAGTCAGTCGGCCAACATTTTAGTCATGTCTATTATTGCTGGCAATTGAGTCTAACAATTTTGTAACATGGACTTTGCAAAATTTCAAGCCAGCTAGTGCTGCTATACTTGGCAAAACTGTTGGTTTCTGCCCTAGAGGGCAGTAGTCATGAACACTAGATGTGGACAGGGAAGAAGAGGAGAGGTGAAAATGGAAGAGGAGGAAAAAGAAAAGAAAGGGAGGAGGAGGGAGAGGAAAACAAATAGCTGAATGAGTGACTCGGAATAAGCATGGGTACGTATTAATGAATAAGGCAGTTGGCACATACTCCTTGAGTCTAATGTAACTCTTTATTTTGACAGTATCAAAATATTTCTATCTTGGGAATTATGGAATTTAAATACCAAAAATCTTCATAATGAAATAACTACATTGCTTCTCATATGTCAACTCTGATGATGGCCTAACCATCCACACCACAAACAATACTGTTTTCCAAATGTTGCAAAGGTTGACAAGCACTGTTCTAGATCTTACACCAACCCCTACGTCTCCTGCTGCCCATGTTAGAGTTGCCCCACACGGCCTCCATTCTGAGGGGAGGAGAAACTATATACTTCACAGGGGAGGAGCGCGGGCAGGGGAGCCAATCAGGCCTGGTTTCAACTCCAGCGCTACACCTTACTAGTTTCATGACTAAGGAGGAGGAGGACCAGGCCACCTCTCTAAACTTTTATCTTTTGTAACACTGAGGTAGTAATGCCAACTTCATAAGTTGCTGTGAAGATTAAACAGCTAATGTAAAACCGATCCTTAATATATAGCTGTTCTCAATCTTGGCTGCACATTAGAACCTTCTGGGAAGTGTTTACATCAGAATTTGTGGAGGTGGGACCCGGGTATCAGGATTTTTTAATTCCCATTCTATAAGGTGATTCCAAGGTTGAGAACCTGAGAAGCACTGGCTTAGCACAGTGTCCAGCACAGAGTGAGTACTCACTGGCAGCTGCTGCTACTACTACGACTACTCAGCCAAACATGCGAGAGACAGCCAATAAAAGGGGACTATTACTGTGTCTGCATTTGTCTGTTTCAGAGAAAAAATATTGTAAATCTATGGAATGTTTACAGTAAACCACTGAAAGTTTGTAATTATTATTTTTAAATACTCTAAAATCTAATCAGGTTTAACACAACATGTTTGGAATCTTTCATTACACTTGGTATTTGCATCTCGTCAGGAACAAAAAACTTTGAGTAGTCAGTTGGGGAAACGACTTATTCCACCTTTTTGACCTTTCCCAATAACTCAAAGTTAAAAATCAATGTTTACAAGGTATAGAACCAGGATGAAACAAAAAATGTCAGTATCATTAATCTCCTAAAAGGACACAGGATGGGAAAATTCTCTACGAAAATTACACATGAAGAGTCTTCTCTCAACATTAAATTCTGGAGAAGTTTTAGGAATGTGTGGAAATGTTTCCCACCTAAACTGAAATAAGAAAATATAGTTGCAAAGAAATGCTCAAGTTTATAACAACAAAGTAAGCTTTTTTTAGTCTACATAAAATCTAATCAGATACTACACATTTTATATTAAAAACTACATTTTTTCTCTCAGAAGATTCCAACGACATCAACCAATAATTAATATCTGTGATTCATGAGGACTTTTTAGATAGTAAAGCTGTGACTCTGACAAATTGTAGAAACTTCAGCTATGTGTGAACTTTTTGCATATATAAATCTATATATAAAGTCTTTCAAAATTACTACTGAAAGCTTTTCTTTTCGCAGCTCTCATATACAGAATTTTGCTATGGCAATGGCTTTTCCCAAAATGTTCATTATTTGGAGTTTTACTGCATTGTGTTTATAGCAATAAAAAATCTGCCATTCTACTTGGATATAGAATCCTGAGTTTCTCAGAATCTAACATAATTAAGTTTCAAAAAAAAGTTTGAGGGGGGAGGAGGGGATGGGTGAAATCATACTTAGGGGTACAATGCACACTATTTGGGTGATGGGGAACACTTAGAACTTTGCCTCAAGCAGCACAAAAGCAATCCATGTAACCAAAACATTTGTAGCCCTGCAATATTCTGGGGGAAAAAAAAGGTTGAGAGAGTTCCATGTCTACTAAGTTCACGTGTTGTGTGTGTGTGTGTGTGTGTGTTTTGTGCTTTTCTGTGTCCCATACAAACCTCTGCAATACAGCAAGTGTGCCTGCATTGACCCTATGGATGCCGTCCAGCAGGACCAGCTTGCCTTCCAGAGCAGCATGCACAAGGGGTGAGGACCGCCAGGCTGTATCTCCATTTGGAAGAGTGTATCTCTGCTGTAGCAGATCACGCGCTGTCATATCCTAAAACCGATCCCCACCACCCACCAAAGAATATGCAGAATTAATTTTTAAGACATGGATAGTAGCTTATTTGGCTTTCTAGAGTCACCTCTCTCTAAACATACATTTCATACAATAACTGGGAAGTCGTCTCAATCCTCAAATTGAAAGATCTTCAGAAAGCTTTTTTTGGTCATAAGAAGATTTTTTCCTATTACTCTTTTACCTAATACAGTAAGTGTCAGGGCTTTTTCCCCCTTCTTTTTATTTACATTTTCCTCCTGTTTTAAAATGTTCATTTAGATAATGACGATAATTTCCACCTAACTTTAACAGAATTCAACTCAATCCATTTATTCTTGCAAGGACCAAATGTGTTGATTCCATTTTAAAATGAGAAGTCATGCAAACTCACTATACAGAGATGCTACGCAGAGATGCTTATCAATAAAGTGCATTTTCTTGCAGTTGATGAGTTTTCCTGAAAAGCCACGCTAGGGACCACCACAGTGACTCTTTATATTTGAAGAGGCTTGGTAGTGGAGGAAACTGAGGACAGTCATCAGAGGAGGTACAGGAATTGAGAAACAATAGCATGGAACTTATTAACATGCAATTTTTTAAAGCACACACACAATGTGCTAACACTAAAATACTGTAACAGACTTAAGCAAACTATTAATAGTTGTGGCATATAAAAGTTTATCCCCTGTAAAAAAACCTGGAGCTATATAATATGAACAAATTTTTCTTACATGTGTTAATGTGGAAGACGATAGTTTCTTTTCTGTTATCAACTGCAGATATATTTTATGTCATTTACAGCAAACAAAAGTGAAACTTTTACAATAGAATTTAAAGTCTCTGGTAAATTCTTTGCTATTCACTCCAAATTTGAGCAATAGAAAACTAATAAGTTTGCTTATATTTATAAAGGCAACAAATCTATATTGGAAACAAGATTAAAATATAAGTCTTAATTATTACAACTCTTACTATCAAAAAAGTACTGGTTTGGCCGGGCGCAGTGGCTCATGCCTGTAATCCTAGCACTCTGAGAGGCCGAGGCGGGCGGATTGTTTGAGCTCAGGAGTTCGAAACCAGCCTGAGCAAGAGCGAGACCCCATCTCTACTAAAATTAGAAAGAAATCAATTGGACAACTAAAAATACATAGAAAAAATTAGCCGGGCACGGTGGCGCATGCCTGTAGTCCCAGCTACTCGGGAGGCTGAGGCAGGAGGATCGCTTGAGCCCAGGAGTTTGAGGTTGCTGTGAGCTAGGCTGACGCCACGGCACTCCAGCCCAGGCAAGAGAGTGAGACTCTGTCTCAAAAAAAAAAAAGAAGTATGAATCGGCTTGTATTGAATCATAAAGACCCTTGAGAAACAGTAACATTCAAACTCAGCAAGTTCCCATAACCTTAAAGGGCTAGCTTTGAGACATTATCAAAATTTGGCCTAATCCTTTTAATAATTTTATTTAATCCTTCAACCATGAATTTTAAATTCTATGCAAACTGAATGAGCAGTGTCATACTCTGCTGCCAATGACAGTTACAGCAACCAAGATTAAATTCATCAACATCATTATTGTTTACTGATACAGTTCATAGTGGAAATGAGCTCACTCCCACTCAGGGTTGTGCAACAGAACAGTAAATGATCATTGCAAAAAAAAAAAAAAAAAAGGACAAAATCAAAATAATTGTCTATGGGTCATTTTAACAGTCAAATGACAAAGAAACATCAAATATTATGCATACATATTCATGTGTGCATAAATATATACATATACATGTACATATATACACATATACTCATAAAATCTTTTTAAAGTTAATATAAAACTAGATAAATTTATAGAAAACTCCTGGTAAAAATTACTCCAGAAAAATATTTGCCATAGAGTTATCTCATGTATTATACTAGAAAATTAAACAAACAGAAAACATGCTTTAGCACAGTGGTTCAAAATCAAAGATACAAATCAGAAACAGCTGGGGAACTCTTGGACCATCCATAAGCTTAGACCCCATCATCATGAAGACTTTGACTCAGAAGGTCCAATGTGGGGCCCACCACCTGTTTTTTTTTTTTAATTAAATAGTATGTAGGTGATTCTGATATGCATCCCAGGTGGGAAATACTGCTTTAAAAGAAATTAAATTAAAATTCATTCCTTTATACCTCTCCTTATTCTAATATGACTTATGATATTGCACAAGGATAAACAAAATGTACAATAAATAGCATAAATTAAAAGTAAAGAAAAAATGAGGGGGAAAAAAGAAAAGAGTAGGCTTTATCTCTTTTAAGCACTCCTATTAGAATTCAGAGAGGAGGTAGCATGATGAAGGCATTCCACTTATATCACACTTTCAAAGAAATGGATGGATTTTAATTTTGAAAATACCAGCTCCAGACTGAAAATGGCTGATATCCTGGTCCAATTCATCTTGGGAGTCTTTTGCTTGGGCGCAGGAAAAGGCGATAAGGAATGCTGTGACGCTGGCATAAGAGTTTCAGACTTCTAAGGAGCTGAGGCTAACAGCTGGCAACATTTTTTAAAAATTTCAATCGAAAGAATGCCTCATTCTCATACCACTATATCCCAAATCACCATTCTGTGCACCACATGAAAAATCACTATTTGGTCATGATTCTAAAGTACTTTTATGTCTTATTAACTTACACAATGTCTACAGTACTTGCCTTACTCATGTAAGTAAACATCTACTAGTAGATGAGAAGAGTAACTAGTACAAATGTTAGGCAGATAGCAAGGGATTCCAGGTATCCTAGGGATGAAAGTGGGTGCCTTGCCTTGGTGCTGCCTTGAGCAATTATCCCACCTGGGAAGAAGGACAAGGGCAGGCCCCAGCCCCCATCCTTTGGTGCTGCCACCCTAACCTGTCCAGAGCCACTGCCATACCTGGGGGAGGAGGGAACACCCTACCAATCTACCAATCAGAACTTAGCACACCAACTGCAAAAGAATGCAGAGCACTCTCTAGCCCACAGGCCAATTGGCATAAGTACAACAGAGTCTGGAAGGTGACTTAGGACAACCTAAAGCTAGCTATCATGCCACAAGCTTAAATCTACATAGCGGTTCATGCACCAAATGGGCTTTGAGAGAGGCTCATGGGAGATCCACACGCACAGTAAAACTCAGGTCATAATTCCCAACTGTCCATCAAAGTGGTTCCATGATAACATCTGAACCATGGAGAGGTCCCTATCTGGACACTATAAAACAAGACCCAGACTACAACCAAGGTCTCTTTTGCCACAACAAGGGGTCTGGTCGTAATCTGTGGCATATGTATCTTGCTCTTGCTCTATAATCCTATCTTGCTCCTCCCCAATAAATTTCACCTCATACTTGCCTTACTTTGGTGTGTCTGGTCATTTTTCAGCCAAGAGCACACCAAGAATGGAGAACACAAAATGAGATTGCCAAACCCAACACATAGAACTCTTCTTTTTCAACCTAGCAGTTGGAGACTCCCTTATATTTACTAAAGTAAAATGAAATAATTATTTGTTGTTACACAAGAACCTGTAACAGACCAATATGGCTCAATGCTGTTAATGCCAACCACAGCTACAGACCAGAAATATTCTTCCTTTTTTCAATTTTCAGAGGGGTAGAAAATAAAAAATATGTGGCATTTTTTAGAAGACTAGATCACTTCAGTTTTATCACTTCAACTCTATGCATATCATAATGTTAAGAGCCTTCTTTCATTACTTAAATATCTTTGAATTAAAATAGAAACCCTCCTGAGAGAAAGAAAAACATTTCCTTTAATACCAGCTGTTAGTTTTCATGATTAAGATTGAAGGAGCTCAGGGAATTCCACCCCAAAATATTACTCCTTTGTATAAAGAGTATTTTGAATTAAAGGCCCTTAGAAATCAACAGGCCCTTGGAAGAAGCTTTCCCTCTATCTGCATAAAACCAGAGGGACCCATCAAAAAGAATAATCTTCTTCCCTTCTCCTCCCTGTTATCTCAATATACTGCTGGAAAGTGGATCAAGAATGCAACCAGACCTGGCCCAACTCATTTTAAATATAATACTTGTCTTTCAGGTTAATTTAATTTCCAAAGAGACTCATTTACAAGTCAATCTGTTTCCCCCATCCACTGGTCCTCCCTAGTAACCATTTATTGCCCCTCAACAGAATTGCCTATATTCCTCATTTCCCCCCTCCCCTTTAAAATGAGGGTATGTACACTTCTGGACCCCACTGGAATATTGGGTGACCACTCTGTGATTTTCCCACTGCACATGGTAAATAAATTTGCAATCTTTTTCTGCCATATTGTGAGTAAACGTTCAGGAGGCAAAAGGGATGGTTTCCTTTCTCCTCCACAAGATCCTATAAAGAAAGATATAAATTTCAGCTTTTCCTTAAAGAGATAGTTGGCTCTACTTTCCCCAAGTTACAAACAGAAGTTACTTTCAATTGTGTGAAAGTGTAAGGACACTCAAGTAAAACTGAACCTTCACAGAACGACTGAATTCAATTGAATCTAATTAACAGAACTTTTCCAGCATAGACTGAATGGCTCAGTGATGTGAATTAATTCCACATAATGAAAACACCGTTTATAAAATTAATAAAAGGCCACAAAGTGGGAACTGTGCTAGGGAACTAAACTTTGCAAAGGGATAGGCATAGTTAATATATACACATAAACATTACTGAAAATTCGGCACTTGTCCATCAGGCCGAATCAGAAGAATGAGGAAAAGTGGTTTGGGGAGGAGGAAAGAGAAGTTTTATTACTTTGCCAGCAAAGGAGGAAAAATGGTAGACCTTCTTGTCTCAAAATCCAAATTTTCTCAACATTAGCAGAAATACAGAGCTTTTAAAGGATGGGTTCTCAGCTTCAGGCAATTACGGTTCTACTACAGTCTGTGATTCTGATTAACCCATCTCCGCTGAAGATAATCTCCTGACCTCCACTCAGGACTTCCGTTTACCAGGTCCCAGTTGGGCCATCTCCTGCTGTACAAATAAACAAAGGACTTACTCTGTCCCTCCCAACCACTGGCCTGAGGCAAGGATGCAGGCTTTAGTTCTCAAAAAGGAGTGGAGGATGTTTTAAAGAGACAGAAAATATTTTTGCCATTTCCCTCTGTTATATATTTCCCACTCTCAATACTTCCCTTCCATATATAGGGGAGGGGCGACTACTCTGTTGCATAACCATCCATTATTCCCTAGCTTTTCTATAACTGCTCACTACTGAGGAGTCACATAGCTGATGGTCATGAAGACTCTTATCTTTCTTTGTTGCTCCCATAGATAAAAGCACCCTTGTGAAACATAAGGCTAGTTTTTGAGATATCTTCTAGGTCTTACATTCCAGTGGACTGGATGACCCATCCAGATCAGTGGTCCATACCAAAGAACTGATTCCACTGGTCTTACGACTCTCACCCAGAAACTGCCTCAGCACAAGAAGACAATTTCTACACTCTACGATTCTATTCAGAACCCAGACAATCAGCAGACCCAATTGCCTAGCGCTTTGCCCTCCAAACTATCTTTAAAAACCCTTTCTCCCAAATTCTTGATGAGACAGGTTTGAGAAATTCCTCCCATCTTCTCACATGGCACCTGCAATATTAAACTCTTTCTCCACGGTAATACCTGTTATCTCAGTGTATTGGCTCCTTGTTGAGCAGTGGGCTGTAACAGCAATAAGCTACTGTTTAGAACAGAGCAATGACATTTTCAAGTATTTTTAGCTATAGAATATTTGGTTTTTAGCACCATGAAATCATTGTTTTTGTATCTTTATTTTAACATACATTGTACCATGGAGGTGTTAAAAATATTAATATATCATTTCCTTATTTGTCTCATCTATATTCTCATCCCTATTAGCAACTGGAAAACCAAAACTAAAAAAAGAAGTGTGCTTATTCTATACGGGTATTTCGAAAATTAAGAAAGATGAATGTCCCCCTTTTTGCACATATTTTTCTGATCCCTAAAACTCGTCAACTTAGAATAAAAATAGCACTAATGATATCATAAAGCCTGAACCATTTCCTCTTTCTGAATTTCCTTAAAAATTTTAAAATAACAGGACATGAAATCTAATTTTTTTAAGGCTGCTATTGTCTAATCTTCATTCAGATTCCTGGGAAACATCCATATATTTCAATGACATTTGAAATTATGCTCTTTTGAATTGCAACTGAGAAACTCCATTGAAAATTAAAATGTCCCGTTAAGATGAGAAGCATAACTTCATGAAATGTATCAGAGAATACAGATTTGAACCTTAAAGCAATTATATGCCTTAAATGTTCTTAGTACCTTTGAATGGTTTAAGCTAATTTTTCTGGGAATTCTCTTGAGAAATCCAGGTATCAGTCATTAGCTCAATAAAATAACTGTACAAAGTGTTTATGTGGAGAGTAGCTAAAACAAAATTAGAATAAGTTTTCCAAAGCATAATGTCATTCAGATAGAAAACTAAAAATATTACAGTAAATTTTTACTGTATAAAGAAATTTGAGCTACCTCTCTCTTTAAATATGAATACTGATATGAAAGTAAAATTTTACATTATAATGTACTTGTAATTTTTCTTGTAGAGAAGTAAAACAATTATAGCAAAAGTAGGATATCAAAGTATATATAGAGCATGACCTCAACCAGGTTTGTAGAAATACACATTTCCACCGCATATATGAACCGAAAAGAGCTTCAGGATGTATCTAAATTGGCTTGCAAAAATATGTTTAATATAATATATTATAAAATTTAACATAAATTGATATGGAAATCTAAACAAGGGAATGTGGGGGTATGGAGGAACTTCACCTTTGCCCTATAAGGTTTGCTGAAAGATCAACTTACAATAAGGCAAATTAATGAGAGAAAGAGATTGATTCACTGTGTGCACAGGGAAAATTAGAGTGATTAGCCAATATACCCACTAGAATCCAGAAATTTATATACCCTCATTTTAGAGGAGAAAAGGAGATGAGGAATTTAGGTAATTCTGTTTGGAGGCACTAAATGGTTACTAGGGAGGAAGAATAGATACTTGAGAGAATGAATGGATGGGGAAAACAGACTGACTTGTAAATTATTCTCTTTGGGAATTAAATTAACCTGAGAGCAGGTATTATATTTGAAATGATTTGCGCCAGGTCTGGTTGCATACTTAATCTTTTTTCCTGTAATATACTGAGATGACAGGGAGGGTAAGGGAAGATAATTTTTATTTTTGATGGGTCTGGTTTTTTAATGAAGAAAGAGGGAAAGTTCCTTCTAAGGGTCTATTGATCTCTAAGGGCCTTTAATTCAAAATACTCTTCATAACAAGGAGTCATATTTCAGGGTGAAATTTCCTGAGCTCCTTCAGGAAGATGAAACCAAGAAAGGAAAAGATGATATGCAAAATGTATACTATAAGAACAATCTAAAATTTAAATCTAATCTAATACTCAACATAAAGAGTGACATTAAAAAAAAGTTACGTAAGTCATAATAACCACAACATTGACACCAAATCAGAAACAGTACTACAATTCTTGATAATGAGGTTGAGAAAAATTTGTCCCATGGGTCACATCATCATATAAAGAACAGTATGTTAAGGAGTTAAAAACAGAAGTAACAATAATTATAGCAGCTAATAGTTACAGAAAGCTTAATATATACAAGTACTTTACATATATTAACTCATGTAACCCTTATAACCCTAAGAGACAGACACAATTATAGTCTTCCTTTTACAGATGAGAAAACAAGTATGAATAGATTAAACAGCATATCCAATCAAGGACACACAGTTAGCAAGCAGAGGAGCTGGATTGTTCTCAAGAATATTACTATAACAAACACAGCAACAAATTTCACTATAAGAAATTCCATAGGGAAAGAGCTGGTCTGCATTAATAAATCCATGGGTAGATTGTAGAGTTAATATCGGAATGTACCAATGATACAGCTTTCAGGCTAATTTCACAAATCAATTAACTTCTAATAATTCTCAATCAACTTCTTTGAGAAAAGTTAAACAGTAGTGACTGAAGCTTACCACTCCCAGAAAGGACTCCAAATATAGCTAGTCTACATTGCTATTTTAAAATATCTCTAAATATATACATAAAAGGTTGAAATAAAGATGCTTTAGTTAATAGTCAGTAGATGTGATTCTTCATTCTTTTATTTCTGAATTAAAAATACAAATAGTGGGCATTTAACATTTTTTTGATTGGGGTAAATAAGGTTTAATGATGATTTTGTTTTTCAAAAGAAACTAGCTGAAATTCTGTAGGCTTATCTCAAATAAGTCTTGCTAACTTAACTAAGCAAAACTTATCCTACCAACAAAATCCTACCAGTAGTACAAACACTAAAAAAATCTGGGATTTATGTGAATAAAATACACCAAGACTAGCTAATGTAAGCCATAAACTTTGCAATAAGGGATTAATTATTTCCATACTTATTAGTGGCAGAATACTGCATAAATATTATATGAGCACAGAATATTAATAATTTTTAGGTCCTGGAATAAAAACGAAGCCATTATTTACAGAGTCTAAGTATCCTCAAGTGAACAGAACACAAGGCATGCTGCCAACATTCCTCAGTGTCATTTATGTTTGATCTCAAAAAGGCCTCTTGTTATATATATTGTAAAATATTTGCAAACTCTTTCATGCCTTTTCAAGTTCTTCTTTTAAAGAACTGTTGTTAACCTGTCACATATAAAGAAAATGCTCTCTTTTATGTACATAATGGAGATGTTGACATTATAAGACTACCATGATTGATTGAAGTTACTCTGCTATTGATAGGAAGAAACTGATTTTGTATTGTTTATAGCTCTATTCATTATAACCACTGGGATCTATTTCAAGATGATATGTTCTAATTAAAGATTTACTTTATGAATATAGGACAAAATTCTCTTGAAGCTAACCAGAAGTCAAACCCACTATCTTACTAACAACCAACTCAACTAAAGGATATATTAATTAAGTTGCAAAATAAAATATAATGCCAAGGTCAGTGTAAGTGCACATAATACAGTTTTCAGTGAAGATACTCAATCAAATACCCTCCTACTATCGTTCCTGTACTACGAAGGCTAGAAAACTAGAAATATCGTTTCTTAATATCTTTGCAGCTAGAGTTCTGTACATGACTCACGTTTTACCAAGTATTCTCCTGTACAAGAGAGTGGGAAGATGGCAGTGAGCGATGAGAGCCAGGGGGCAGCCAGCACCAAGACAGCTGTTCTTCTAGGGCAGAAATGGCTAAACTTCTCCTGGCACTATCATTCCTTACTAGGCAAAATCTAAGTTCCACTTCTTGTCTCTCCTAGAAATTCTGTAAGCTAGCTAATACTCTGTAATAAATCTCTCTCAGGTTTAGATAGCCAGAATGGATGCTATTATCCACAATGGAAACCACAACTTAAGGATGATGCTGTTCAAAAAGTAAATCAACTGATTAAAGCTCATAAAAAAAATGTTCACAAATGACAAAGTATATTAAGAAGGGTGAGAAGAGTTTCACAAAGGAAGGCAAAATGCAGAGATGCAATAGAGTAAAACCCCAGCGCGTACAAAATAAAGAAGCATATTTTATTCAAATGGTACTGCAAACTTTACTGCATTTTATCACAAATGTTTGACTGTTAAAAGAACATGTGGGAAAGTAGCAATAAATTTACGTTTCAATATCTGCAATAATGTTAATATTTGCCTTATAATAAGTTAGTTTCTAATTTTTCTTTTCTATTTTTTTTTAGATTGTTGCCCAGGCTAGAATGCAGGAGAGCAATCACATAGCTCACTGCAGCCTCGAACTCCTGGGCTCAAGCAATTCTCCAGCCTCGGCCTTCTGAGTAGCCAGTACTATAGGAGGGTACCAGCACACTCAGCTTATAATGGATTAGTTTTTAAGAAGCACATAACAAGATATAAAATCAAGGTTGATATAAGTACTGATCACCTGTTAGGTATTCAGTAAAGACACCTGGAGCAGGTATGGCATTTGATGACCCTCAACACCACTCAAAGCCTTGCTAGTCAGCCAAAGTGGGAGGTAGCACATTTGAAAGGAAGGGCACAGAATAAGGAAGTGTGTGTTTCAATTCCAATTCTATAACTTCCTTATTAGCTAATAAATGGGTAATATGAATAAAGTATCTTTAGAATTAAATAAAATAATGCCTGGCACCTAGTTGGTACTTGATAAACGACAGCTGAATCTGAATCAACTGAAGAAAGAAAATACAAGTATGTCAAAATTTAAATATAAAAATAAGTCTCCGTTAACAGTTCAGGACAATAATGCAAGTGATATAACAACACTGCATACAATTAAATGACAGAAAATATTCTTGGCTTACAATTTAAAGTAAAGGTAATATTAAAGCAGGTACAAATAGTAAAGAAAAGCTGACAAAGGAGGTCAGATTTGAGATGATCATTTAAAAATAAGTTTTTTCAAAATTTATTTATTCATTCAAACATATAAATACAGAGAGAGAGTGTGTGCACACCTACTGCACGCAAGTCACAATTCCGGGTGCTGAGGATACTGTAGTGAAAAAGATAAACATAGATCTAACACTCCAGTGGGACGAGAACAAAAATAGACAAAGGCAAGGAGGCAGAGAAGGAGAAAGAAGGAAGGGAGGGAGAAGATACAAATAAGAAACTATCACACAGTGGTTGACATTACACAGGAAATAGTAGGTAATGTGACAGCCAACGAGTCAGTGGATCAGGGATGCCTTTCTCTAAGGATATTCAAGTTGAGATTTGACTGTCAAGAGGCCATGTGAAGATCAGGGGAAGAGTATTCCAGGCAGAGGGAACAGCCTGTGAAAACAACCTGTAGCAGAAAGAAGGCAGACAGATTTATGAGACTGAAAGTAGCCAGTGGGAATGAAACATAACCAGCAAAGGGTCCAGCAGGAAGGGAGAAGGCTAGAGAGGCAGGCAGAGGCCGGGTCACAGGGAAGCGGTTCTCAACTCTGGCTGCCTGTTAGAATTTTAAAATGCTGAAGTCTGGTCCCACCTCATGCCAATTACTTCAGACTCTCTGGCAGTGGGGTGTGGACACTGGAAGTTTTTCAAAAATCCTTGGGTGGTTCTAACAGGTAACTTCATTAATGAAGGGCTCATAAGCCAGGGTAAAGAGCTTTCATTTTATTCTAAGTATGATGGGAAGCCATTGACAGACACTAAGCAGAGAAATGAAATGATCTGATTTAAATTCTTAAATGGTCACTCTCACTACTCTTTAGTGAATAGATTACGGAATGCAACATATTCTAATTAGATATCAACAAATGTTCAGGTGACATAACTGATGTGTTCTTACAAATCTTATATAAAATAAAATTCCATACACCAAATGCATTTCCCACCAAAGTCTCAATAATGGGTCCAGGGATGGTGGGTTAGAGTTACTGGAAATGTCCACTGTTACAGTGAATCCTGCAAAAACCAAATGATGGAAGACTGATAATGGGCTGTGAGAGGTGAAAGAGATGGGGAGAAGGCCAAAAGAATACTTGACAACTTATTTGATTGGCTTCATGTATCCCTTTTAGCACCTTCCTCACAAAACTAAAGCTGCTTTCTCTGGATTGCTCCTCCGTGGGAGACACTGTGCAGCAGGAAGCCAAACACCTGTTCAGTAGGTGGGAAAAAGAAGAGTTGAATGGATTCAGGGAGAGTCATTAAGAAGAAATGTGGAGTCTGTTGCCTGAAGCAACATAGAAAAAGGCTTGCTAAGATTAAAGAAACAGGCTGGTTGAGCTAGCAAGGCAACGTTCCCACCTGTGTGACCGCATAATGACCATCATTCTCCTCCTGCACAGAAGCTGTCTCCTTACAGCTACCTAAATTTGGGAGAGCTTATGAGAGCTTTTGGAAATGAAAAGGAAGCATCACAGGAGCTGGGCTGGCTAAGGCTCCTCTTCAAGTTGTTAATCTTTTAAAGGCAGTCAATAGAGTGTGAAATCAGGATTTTAGCAGCATCTACCACCTCAAATCCCAAGATACTTCCCTCCAAGTTTCTCGAGGCATGAGATGAGCTCTTTTAGAGACCATCTTTCCCTTCTTTGTCCTTTTTTGGATCTATCTCTGTGGTTCTGCCAAACGTCTTTCACTTTAAACTGCTCAGAAAGCCCTGTTTTCTATGATGACACTGGCTTGTAAACCAATAATAAAGTTCTATGCATTCAGAAGGTAGTATGGATCCTGAATAAATGATTTTTTAAATAGGGAAAGAATACAAAAAGAAAGCACATAGGAATCATAAAAGGCAACTAGGTAATAAAACTGAAAGGTATGTATTTATTGTATTTCAGGAATAAAATATATTCACAAAACACATTGTACTTAGAAAAATTTGTAAATTTAAAATAAAATCAAAGTTATATCCTTCATTATTTTCCTTTTCAATATATTTCCCATAACGATGGGTCCTTACAGATATATAACTTCACCACTAACCTCACTAACCTTTGGCAAACTCCTCACATTTGCAGTCATCTTCAATGACTGTAAAATCCTGAGGACCCTTAAAAGAGTTCCCTAAGACCCCTATTCAAAATTACTGTAAAGAACATTTAAAACAAAAGTAGTAACTAATGGATATGATTAAGCATAACGATGTGTTGTTACCAAGAAAACTACAACTTCACTACATAGTGTATTACATTTGGAGTTATTCCATACAGAATCCCCAAATTTGAAATTCTTTCCCTCTTCATGTTTACAGATCATCAAGAATAGTAAAAGAAATACCTTTCAGACTGGAGTTCCTTATATGGTAGGATTCCTTCCTTTTGTTTTCTTCCTTGGGCTAATGGATTTGGCTTTATTATAATGTTTATTTTTATACAGATGCCCAAAGGGCTCTTAGTGTGTTTTTATAAATCTAATAAATACCTCATGATAACTGAATTTGTTAAGATAACACAAAAGATATCCATTATTTAAAAAGTATATTGTTTCAATTAAATAAAAGAGTCAAGTACATATTTTAATAGTAATATAGATCCCTGTGGACCCAGGTGCCAGATCCAGCCCAGTGGACCCTGGCATCAGACAAGCACCCCTGGACTCCGGGGTCAAGATGAGGCTCATCCCCATGAATCCAGGTGCCAGGGTCACCCTAGTGCCAGGTTGGACCCTGCAGACTCAAGCTCAAGGCCTACCACAGTACCGTGTTAAGGCCCACTGACCCAGGTTCAGGCTGGCACCTGTGAACCCAGGCTTCGGTCCTAACCCCACAGACTTAGATGACAAGCCTACCTACCTGCTGACTCAGGCACTAGGCCAGCTGACCCAAGGACTCCAGCAGCAAGCCCACCAAAGGACCCTATCAGACGGATTGCCCAGAATCTCTGGTTGGGGTGACTGGTAAAGGGTCTTCCCTTCCAAAGCCAGTCTGTAAATACTGGAAGAGGTGTCTACTTTTTCAAATGCACAATAACCAATACAGGGTCACAAAGATTACTAACAATCAGGGAAACATGACACCACTACAGGAATAAAACACCAGTCATGAACCCTAAATAAATGCAGATCTACCAACCACTTGACAAAGAAAGACAAGCTCCTGAACTATCAATGGGTCAAAGAAGAAATCAAAAGGAAGATAAAAAAAATCTGAGACAAACAAAAATAAAAACATAAGATACCAAAGCTTATAGGATGCAAAAGTAGTTCTGAAAGGGAAGCTATTGGCAATAAATATCTACATTAACGAAAAAGATCTCAAAAAAAGAACCTAATGTTATATCTCAAGAAATTAAAAAAAGAAGAACTAAGCCCAAAGTTAGCAGAAGCAAGGAAATAAGATCAGAGCAGAAAGAAATGAAGTAGAGTAGAAAAACAATAGAAAATATCCATGAACTGAGTTGGTTTTTTCAAAAGACAAAATTGACAAACCTCTAAGAAAAAAAGAGAGAAGACAAAATTATAAAAGAGCAAACATCACAACTGATATCACAGAAATACAAAGGATCATTAAGAGACTGCTCTGAACGATTATACGCCAACAAACTGAATAACCTAGAAGAAATCGATAAATTTCTAGAATATACAACCTGACAAGACTGAATCATACAGAAATAGAAAATGTGAACAAATCAATAATGATTAAGGAGATGAATTAGTAATCAAAAACCTGCCAACAGAGAAAATCCCATTATCTGATGGCTGAACCAGTGAATTTTACCAAACATTTAAAGAAGAATTAATACCAGCCTTTTTCAAAATCTTTCAAAAAATTCAAGAAGAGGGAATACTTCCAAACTCATTTTACAAGGCCAGCATTACCCTGATATCAAAGCCAGACAAAGACACTATAAGAAAAGAAAATTACAAGCCAATATCCCTGATGACACAGGTGCAAAAATCCTCAGAAAAATGCTAGCAAACTGAATTCAACAGCACCTTAAAAGGTTCACACAGGATGATCAAGGGGGATTTATCCCTGGGATGCCAGGATGGCTTAACACACACAAATCAATATATGTGACACATGTATGAATAAATGAAGGATAAAAATCATATGATAAACTCACCAGATGCTAAAAAAGCATGGCACAAAACTCGACATTGCATAATAAAAATTCTCTATAATTAGGTATAGAAGGAATGTATTTAAGCATAATAAAGGCCATATATAACAAGCCCACAGCTAACATCACACTCAATGGTAAGAAACCGAAAGCTTTTCCTCTAAGGTCAAGAACAAGACAAGGATGCCCATTCTTGGCACTCTATTTAATATAGTACTCAAAGTCCTAGCGAAAGCAATTAGGCAAGAAAAAGAAATAAAAGTCCACCAAATTGGAAAGAAAGGAGTAAAATTGTCTCTTTTCACAGATGACATGATCTTATACATAGAAAATCCTAAAGACACCACCAAAAAAACTGTTAGAGCTAATAAACAAATTCAGTAAAGTTACAAGACATAAAATCAACATACAAAAATCGATGTTTCTATACACTAACAACAAACTATCCAAAAATCTCATTAACACAATAACATAAAAAAAAAATACTTAGGAATAAATTTAGCCAAGGAGGTAAAAGATCAGTCTATTGAAAACTATAAAACATTGATGAAAGAAACTGAAGGAGACACAAATAAATGGAGATATCCTGTGTTTACGGATTGGAAGAATTAATATTGTTAAAATTAATTACCCAAAGTGATCTACAAATTCAATGTAATCCCTATCAAAATTCTAATATTTTTCACAGAAATGGAGAAAATGATACTAAAATTCCTATGAAACCACAAAAGACGTCATATACCCAAAATAATCTTGAGCAAAAAGAACAAGGCTTGAGGCATCATTCTACCTGATTTCAAAATACATTAGGAAGTGACAGTAATCAAAACAACATGGTACCTACATAAAAACAAACATACAGATCAATGGAACAGAAAGCCAAGAAATAAATATATTTATTTATGGCCAATTGGTTGTCAACAAAGGAGCCAAAAACACCCAATGCGGAAAGGATAGTCTATTCAAGAAATGGTGCTGGGAAAGTTGGATATCGACATATAGAAGAATGACTGACATTAGACCCTTATCTCACACCATATACAAAAATCAACTCAAAATGGATTAAAGACATAAACTATAGAACTATTATAAGAAAACATAGGAGAAAAGCTTCTTGATATTGGTCTGGATAACAATATTTTGGATATGACAGCATAAGCAACCAAAGCACATTACAGTATGTTACTGGTATAAAAGCAGACACCCAGAAAAATAGAACAGAATAGAAAACTCAGAAATAAATCCACATATTTACAGCCAACTGATTTTTGACAAAGAACATAATTGGGGAAAGGATAGCCTCTTCAATAAATGGTGCTGGAGAAACCAGATATCCACATGCAGAAAAATGAAACTAGACCCCTGTCTCTCACCATTTACAAAAATCAGCTCAAAATGACTAAAGAATTAAATGTAAGACCTAAAATTATAAAACTACTAAAAAAAAAAAAACAACTAGAGAAAATGCTTCAGGACAGTGGTCTGGGCAAAGATGTTATAGGTCAGACTTCAAAAGCACAGACAACAAAAGCAAAAATAGACAAATGAGACTCTATCAAACTAAACTGTTCCTGCAGAGCAAAGGGAACGATCAACAGAGATACTGTATGATCAACAGAGCATACAGTAACATTTGATTACTGTAGCTTTGCAGCATATTTTGAAGTCAGGTAGCATGATGCTTCCAGCATTATTCTCTTTGCTCAGTACTGCGTTGGCTATTTGGGATCTTATGTGATTCCATAAGAATTTTGGGATTATTTTTCTATTTCTGTGAAGAAAATACTGATATTTTGAAAGGGATTGCATTGAATCTGTAGATTGCTTTGGCTAGTATGGTCATTTTAACAATATTAATTCTTCCAATTCACGAACATGGGATGTCTTTCCATTTTTTTGTGTTCTCTTCAATTTTTTCATCAGAGTTTTGTAGTTTTCATCTGAGAGATCTTTCACCTCCTTGGTTAAATTTTGAATTTATTCCTGGGTTTTGGTTTTTTTTGGGGGGTGGGGGTAGCTTCGTAAATGGAATTGCGTCCTTGATTTTTCAGCTAGTTCATTACTGATGTATAGAAATACTACTCATTTTTTTATGTTGATTTTTATCCTGCAAATTGACTGAATTTATCAATTCTAAGAGCTTTTTGATGGACTCTTTAGGTTTTTCTGTATATATAAGATCATGTCATCTGCAAAAAGGGACAATTTGACTTTCTCTTTTCCAATTTGGATGCTTTTTATTTCTTTCTCTTGTCTGATTGTTCTGATTAGGACTTCCAATACTATGTTAAATAGGAGTGGTGAAAATGGGCATCCTTGTCTTGTTCCAGTTCTTAGAGGAAAAGCTTTTAGCTTTTCTCCAATATGTTGTTATTTATGGATTTATGGTATATGGCCTCTATTATGTTGAGGTATGGTCACTCTATTCAAACTATTTGGAGTATAGCAATGAATTGTTTACCAAATACATCCTGGATTAAGCCTCCAAATGAAAATAGTATTTATTCAGCTCTCAATAAGAGCCACGGATTTTTATTTCTTAGAAACTTTAACAAAACCTTCCCAGTATAATAACCATATCTCCCTATTCGATGTATTGCTTAAATTATGTATTTGTTCAATATGTTTTCTTGAATGGCAAGAGACTGGCCTTTTAAGTAATTAGCTATAAGCTATAAAATTGCTTCTTCAAATACCTTCTACATAAAACAACCAGCTTTTCTGTGTATTTGAGGCATGAAGAATGCGTCCAATTAGAAAGACATTATTGATTGACCACCACTTCTCTTTTGAAGTTGGAAAATATGGATAACAAAGTTTGTGACATTCTTACATAAAAATAAAGCATAAGTACTATATGAAGGTTTTTTAAATGTAATAAGGGAAGAAACTAAACCAGTTGCCTAAGTAAGATTTCTTTATTATATATTAGTTTTATTTCATTACTTACTTTTTAAAAATGAAAAAATGTTGTTAAGTGTTAGTATCCATAGGAGACAACTAAAATCCTAACTTACAATTAGCTGGGTATAAACATCAGTAACATTTTCCAGTAGTGGTGACATACTACAGAGAATCATCCACACTCTATTCTTTCTAATAAAGTACACTCATGAAGTAAATTATTGGGATAAGTATTGTAGTTTGTGGCTTTATAATTTAATTTGTAAAATTCCCTATGTGTGCAATTGCCACCTCCTTTTTAGTACCTTGATGAAACTTACTGGAGAAACTATTACATACAAGGTATAATATGTACAGTTTTACAATTATGAGTAATACTATAATTCATTATAACTTCATTAATTTAAATTATGCAAATAACATTACATAGTTATTGGTCCTCTTATAGCATGCTTCTGCTATATAGGCAAAAAATTCGAAATCTTATGTGATGAAAATGTCCCTTCAAATTAGAAGGGAAATTTTACTCTGCTAACTCTGTAGGCATTGTGATAGTTAATTTTACGTGTCAACTTGACTAGGCTATGGGTAGCTCAGATATTTGGCGAAACATTATTTTGGGTGTGTTTGTGAGGGTGTTTCTGGATGAGATTCTCATTGAATTGGTAGAATGAGTAAAGTAGATTGTCTTCCCAGATGTGGGTGGGCTTCATCCAATCCCTCAGAGGCCAGACTAGAACAAAAAGAAGGGGTAAGAAAATCTGCTCTCTCTCTCTGCCTGTTTTGAGCTGGAACATCATCATCTTTACTCAGACTGAAACTTAAACCACTGGCTCTCCTGGTTCTCAGGCCTTCAGACTCCTCTTACAACTACATCACTGGCTTCCTAGATCTCCAGCTTGCAAACAGCAGATTATGGAAGTTCTCAACCTCCATAATCTCATGAGCCCATACCTTACAATAACCTCTTCATAGGTTCTGTTTCTCTGGAGAAGCCTAATACAGACACTAAATTTTATACTCTGATGGACTGTAATAATTTTTAAGTTAAAAAATAATTCTACAGAAAGGAAGCAGGAGACAAAGCAGTATCATTATCAAAGAGAAAGTGAAGAAGACCTGGAGACAGAAGCCTTGGATCACTGAAGTCAACCATTTTAAAGTTCTGAAGTGATGAATGAGAGACATTGTTCTTAGAAAATAAATTTTATAATGAAATAAAATTGAAGGAGTTGAAGTAAGTAAATTCTTAAATAGCCTTACAAAAGTTATTCTATGTGGGAAAACAAAAAAATATAAGACAACGTGACAGAATGATGACACACTATAGCAAAATAAGAAAGCAAAAAAACAAGAGGAACTCCAGAATCATGTAAAAAGTCAGTATCCAAGGTTGAATATAAAGCACTTAAATGAATGCAAATATCTTGAAATCTTCATGAGAGAAAAGTGCAAAGACAGGCGAAGACAAGAAGCACAGCAATGAATACAAGACATAGAGCAATGAAAATGAAGGAGAGAGAATAAAAGAAGTAAAGACATTTTCACTGCATTTAGATAAACAAGAAGTGCAGATTGTAGACTAGACGGAAGAGGGAGAGAAGGGTTTAGTTTGAGTTTATCTATATGAAGAAAAACTTAGCTAAGGAATCAAAGATGATCCTGAGATTTCAACACGTTTTTAGACCATGACTATTTTCATTAACAGTGCCATAAATTATTTACTCTTAAAATTTTGACTAGATTTGACTTGGCTTTTAATCTAACTAGTTCTTAATTAGAAGAAAGAGATTTCAGATCTGGCATATTTACAATGGTATAGAAAGAAATCTGGAAACATGCCCTTATCTGGTTGTGAAGGAAAAGAAAAACTTGTCATTTCTTCAACAGTATGAAATTACTGACTTCAACACTAAAAAAAGAATAACGAGTTAAAAGAATCTGACCTAACACTTGAGCTAAATGATTTATTATTTTTATAACCTATTATAAAACTTATTTTATGCACTGCCACAAGTTTGTGTTAAAGCTCTGTTTTCCTTTTACTTCATATGAAACTCAGTTCTAAAAATAGTCAAGTCTAAAAATAAGGCAAAACCCACAGATTAAGTGTAGCTTTATACATGTACAAATAACAGGGAAGTCTCCACATCTTCCAGGAAAACAGATGGTGGATCTACTTGTTCCCACTAAATGCTCTATATTGGGTCAAATCTCTGAAACTTTTTCGTTAATGTAAACTATATTATTGTATAAACCAAATTGATTCTTTAATTCTGTTAATTCCTCTGTCCCTAAGAGATCAATGAGCTTTACTAATAAATAAGTAAATGGAAGCAAAAAGAGTCTTACATTTGACCTCAGGAGCTTGACTGGTTTCTATAATGAAAACAAATTGATTAACAATCTACAAATATCAATACAGTGCCTAACATATACTCAAAGTATATGAACTGATTTCAGTTCATGGAAAGAAATCATACGGAGAGAAAAAGAAATAAATTCACTTCTAAAACATGTTATATTTATTATATTTCTCTATCCCTTTCCAAAGTCTCTATTTCCAGGAACTTCTTTTCTCTAAACATTTTCTCTAAATATCAACAAACAGAAAAGCAAAATGGGAAGAGAAAAGGGGTTTTCAGAATATGTGATTAGTTTGCTTATCTCTGTACCATCTTTCAATCCTTGCGGGACGTTTAAAAAGGTCAACAGGGTATGTACAAAGGACAAGCGAAATATTTTTATGGGAGACTTAAATGCCTTTCAATTATCATCACCCATATTTTTAAGAAAGAGGACTGATATGACTAAATGACCTTATTCTGTGACAGAATCAAGGAGAGATTGACTTTGTAACTCAGAAATAAATCAGGAAATAGAATGGCCAACCATCAAGTTTGATGGAAGCATCTTCCTACCCTTGTTCATTGATACATCAACAAACTCAACAGGAAAGAAAAAAAACATTAAAATAAAATAATATTTTTGTGAGCTTATTGACCTCTCCAAAAATACATAAGAAAATATATATAAATATAAATATAGAAGAAAATCTGTTCTCAGACTTTTAAACTAATTCTTTTACATATTAAGATAATATATTCCTAAGGTTCAGCCTTGTTGTTTTATAATTTAAAAAAGGAGAGAAAGAGAGAGAAAAGATAACAACCTCAATGGCAGGATACTTCAGGTGGTTTTCCAGTGCAGCTAAGAGATCTGAATTATTAGATACACACAAACGGTTTTGCTTGGTTATTCTTTAAAGGACAGGAAGATGAAGTGAACATTTAGCAGCTCAAGCATACAATGTAAAGATACATAAACTGACTGTAGAAACTTGTTACAGAAATAGTACTGTTTGAAAAAACTGATGAGGCATAAATTATTTCCAGTTTTGATTAGAATGGGAATATTTATTTTAATGTGAAGAAAATATTCATGTGTATAATTTTACAAATAATACTAATAATAAATTGAAATGGAGTCAAAGAAAAAAGAAATATTTTTCTCAAAGTCTTCTCCATAAGATTTTAAAGCAATGGCACCTGGGGAAGGTAAATTATGCTTTTGACCACTAAGTGGAATCTAAGATATTTATAATAAATCTTAACTTGTTTTGCAAAATACACTGATGATTTGGGGATTGTTTTTCCCCTGTTGTTTGGTAGAAAAGCATTTTCATTAGAATTAGAAGATGGATGGCAAATAGGTTAGTAAGATAATAAATACCACACTCAGATCATTTCTAATATGAGCTATGTACAGATGACCTAGCATGCTAGCCAACCATCTATCTTCTGATCTTTGACAAAGACACCAAGAACATGATTATGTAGAGGGCAGTGGACTCTTTACAGTATCTTCCATAAATTTAGTTAGAGATATACCCTATCAAATATCCTTATTTCCCTTAAAAAAACCTAATAGACTTATAATCAATTTATAAAAACTTGTTTGAAAACACATTTTCTGTGGGTTTTAAGACTTGATCACCTGCTAAAAACGTAGAAATTTATTTTCTTTTCCATACATATTTACCTTTCAAAACTCAGGGTATCCCTACTAGTTTAAGTCTCTTCACCTTAATTCATGATTTCATAAACTTGGATCATACGCTACTTCATAGATTTCCTCTTTTAAGATCACAGAGATTCTTAGTAAATATTTGAATGTTTTAAGTTCTTTGATTAGTTAATTAATTACCTTTACCTTCATTGTTACCTACCTACCTGCCTTTCTTGAAATATGACAATGAAAACTGTACCAAATAATAGAAGTATGAATCCACTACAGTTTTGTACAAAGAAAGACAGGATGCTTCTTTTTTGTTTCCAAAACTACTTTTAATGCAACTCAAAATCCTAAATGGTATCTTGGTGCTCTGAATGAGTTAAATTACCCAAAGGGAAGAAAAAAAATTAATTTCATAGAGAATTCTCACCTATACTTTACAAAGACTTTTCTGCTTATAGCCCAAAAGTTACCAGCGGCATGTAATTACAATTCCTTCCAAACTTCAGCTAATTCAATCAATAGGTACAAAGTACCTTAAAGCAGCAGGAAAGGAATCTCAACAGAATCATGTGAAATATGAGCAGCTAGCAAAATTTTCTATGATTTAAGGTCACAACAACTAACTGGTTTAAAATGCCATTTTTCAGAAATAAGAATATTATTAATATAAATATATTTAGTGTTAGAAACAATTAAAAAGTATAAAGAATAATCTAAAAACACAAAAGCTGTCTTACAATGTAAGTAAGTAGTATCACATTTACTTCCAAAATTATTCAAAGAATAAAAACAGACTATTTTGCTGTAAGTAAGAAACTACCATAACCAGCCAAAGACTGACATACAGAATCAAAAAATTAGCAGGATAAAAATGTTTTATAAGAGATCATTATTAAAAAAAATGACAGAAAATGTCACACTGTAATAATACCAGCTGTAAGTATGCCTTTTTACCATACTGTATACAACATGTACATCCACCAAAATAATCTATTCAAAAATATTTAGGGAGACAAAAGACTTGTACACTGAAAACCACAAAACATTGCTAAAAGAAACTAAAGAATACATAAATAATTGAAAAGACATTTGTGTACATGGATTGAAAGACTTGCTTTTTTTTTTTTTTTTTGAGACAAGGTCTCACTTTGTGGTCCAGGCTAGAGTGCAATGGCTCGATCGTAGTTCACTGTAACCTCAAACTCTGGGGCTCAAGTGATCCTCCTGCCTCAATCTTTTGAGTAGCCAGAACTACAGGCATGCCACCACACCCAGCTAATTTTTTAATTTTTTGTAGAGATGGGGGTCTTGCTATGTTACCCAGGCTGGTCTTGAACTCTTGACCTCAATCCATCCTCCCACCTTGACCTTTCAAAGTGCTGCGATTACAGGTGTGAGCCATCACGCCTGGCGGAAGGCTTATTAAGATGACAATACTACACAAAATGATCTATGTATTCAATGCAATCTCTACCAAAATCTCAATGGCTTTTTGTGTGTGTGTGTGTGTGTGTGTGCATGTGTGTGTGTGTGAAGAAACAGAAAAATCCATCCTCAAATTCATATGGAATCTCAAGGGACCCTGAATGCTCAAATGGTCAAAATAACCCTGGAAAGAAAGAGCAAATTTGGAAGACTCACAATTCCTGATTTCAAAACTTATTACAAAACTACGATAATCAAAACAATGTGATACTGACATATGGACATCAAATAGAGAGCCCAGAAATATACTCTTGCATATATGGTCAACTGATTCTTAACAAGAGTGCTAAGGCCATTCAACAGGGAAAGAATAGTCTTTTCAACATTAGTACTGGGAAAACTGGATACCCACATGCAAAAGATTAAAGTTGGACCCTTACCTTACACCATATACAAAAATTAATTCAAAATGAATCAGAGACCTAAATGTAAGACCGAAAACTATAAAATTCTTAGAAGAAAACACGAGGGAAAATTCATGACACTGGACTTGGCAATGATGTACTGAAATTAACACCAAAAACATAGGCAACCAAAGAAAAAATGATAAATTGGACTCCAACAAAATTAAAAACTTTTGTGCATCAAAGAACACTATCAAGATGGTAAAAAGACAACCCATAGAATGAGAGAAAATGTTTGCAAATCCTATATCTGAGAATAGATTTAATATCCATAATGTATAAAAAAATATTATATACAAATAAACAACAAAAAGTCAGCAATTAAAACATGGGCGAGAAACATGAATAGGCATTTCTCCAAAGAAGATAAACAAATAGCCAACAAGTACATGAAAAGATGCTCAACATCATTAGTCATTAGGGAAATGCAATTCAAAATCACAATGAATTACCACTTCATGCCCATTAGGATGACTATTACAAAAAACAAAACCAACAAAACAGAAAATAAGTGTTGATGAGGATGTGGAAGAATTGAAACCTTCATGCCTTGCCCATAGGAATGTAAAATGCTGCAGCTGCTGTGGAAAACAGTTTATTGGTTCCTCAGAAAGTTAAACATAGAATTACCATATGATCCAAAAATTCCACTCCTAGGTGTATACCTGAAAGAATTGAAAGCAGGGACTCAAACAGATGTTTGAACACAATTGTTCATAGCAGAATTATTCCCAATAGTCAAAAGGGTGCAATAGCCAAAAGGTTGCAGTAGCCAAAAGGAAACAACCAAAAGGTTAATCAACAGATGAACAGATATTAAAAAAATGCTCAATGTCACTAATCATCAGGGAAATGCAATTTAAAATCACAATGAGATAACACCTTACCCCTATTAGAATGGCTTTTATTAAAAAGTCCAAAAAGAACAGATGTTGGCATGGATGCAAAGAGAAAGGAACACTTACACACTGTTGGTGGGACTGCAAATTAGTACAACCTCTGTGGAAAACAGTATGGAGATTCCTCAAAGAACTAAAAGTAGAACTACCATTCAGTCCAGTAACCCACTACTGCTTATCCACTCAAAGGAAAAGAAGTCATTTTATCAAAAAGACACCTGCAAATGTTTATTGCAGCACGATTCATAATTGCAAAGATGTAGACTCAATGCAAGTGCCCATCAATTCATGAGCAGATTAACAAAATGTGGTATACGTACACCATGGAGTACTACTCAGTCATAAAAAAGGATGAATTAATGCCTTTTGCAACAATTTGGATGGAACTGGAGACCATTATCCTAAATGAAGTATCTAAAGAATGGAAGAACAAACACCACATGTACTTGCTATTAAAATGGAACTGATCAATGAGCACACATGCGCACAGAAAGAAATCAAACTCAGTGGAAATCAAGTAGAGGGAAGTGGGGAAGAGAGGAGGGACAAAAATCTACCTAACGGGTACAATGAACACTATTTGGGTGATGGGCACACTTACAGCTATGATAAAGCATTACAAAAGCAATCCATGTAACCAAAAACATTTGTATCCCCTTAATATTTTGAAATTTAAAAAAGATCTTTCTGTATTGATATTTTAATGATAAGCATTTCTTGAGTTTTGCTAATAAAATTTTAGATATTTTGAAATTTTAGTTGTTTTAGGGAAAATGTTTTGAGAACCCAGAGCGTTTGATAGAGTTCAGACTTGTTCTGATTTTGTGTAGTTCAAGCTTAATCCTATTTCCCAGATGACTTTTTCTGTTATAATTATGTTATTTCTTATGAATTAAAATTACCACTCTGGTTCATTTAATAAATGTAAAAATTGGAAAACCTCAAAAAAAAGTGGTATATACACACAACAGAATATTATTTAGCCATAAAAAGGAATAAAATTCTGATATATGCTACAACATGATGAACCTTGAAAACACTATATTAATTAAAATAAACTAGACAAAAAGGACAAAAATTGTACGATTCCACTATATGAGCTACCTAGAATAGCAAATTCTAGGGACAGAAAGTAAAAGAGAGGTTACGAGGGTCTGAGAGGGAGGGGGAAATTGAGAGTTACTGTTTAATGGGTACAGAGTTTCTGTTTAGGCTGATGAAAAAGTTCTGGAAATAGGAAGTGGTGATGGTTATACAATACCATGAATGCACTTAATGTCAATGAATTGTACATTTAAAAATGGTTAAAATGGTTACTTTTATGTTATGTGTATTTTATCACACACGAAATAATCTATTCAGTGAATACTAATTATCTCCAACTACAGCTGAAATCTACTTTGTTTAGATTTCCAAATTATCAGTAAATGTACTCTGTGTGTATATGCATAAAATCAATCTTTTTTTAAAACTGATACATAATATATGTATATTTTTCACGGTACATGCAATATTTTGATACATTCATGTAATGTAAAATAATCAAATCAAGGTAATTGGGCTATCAGTTACCTTATACATTTACTTTTATTTATGTAGGAACATTCAAATTATTCTTTACTAGCTATTTTAAAATATACAATAGATTATTGTTCATTATAGTCACTCTGATTTATCAAACATTCAGTGTTATTTATTCTATCTACCTGCATTTTTATATCATTAATCAACCTCTCTTCCTCCCTACCCCCTACCTTCTTAGCCTCTGGAAAATGAATCTCTCTTAAAAAACAGCCCCTGGCATGTTGTACACATCAGATATCCTAGAATGCACTTTCAAAAACTCCAAATAGCCCAGTCGCGATGGCTCACGCCTGTAATCCTTGCACTCTGGGAGGCCAAGGCTGGCAGATTGTTTGAGCTCAGGAGTTGGAAACCAGCCTGAGCAAGAGGGAGACCCTGTTTCTACTAAAAAATAGGAAGAAATTAGCCAGACAACTAAAAATATAGAGAAAAAAAATTAGCCAGGCATGGTGGCACATGCTGGTAGTCCCAGCTACTTGGGAGGCTGAGGCAGAAGGATCGCCTGAGCCCAGGAGTTTGAGGTTGCTGTGAGCTAGGCTGACGCCACAGCACTCCAGCCAGGGCAACAGAGTAAGACTCTGTCTCAAAAAAAAAATTAAAAAAATAAAAATAAAAATAAAACCTCCAAATAACTATAACAGCACTCTAATTTGATTACTATTTTAGTATATCTACATCAGAAATTTAAAAAGTCATAATTTAATAGGAAGATTCCCATAAATTCTATTGATGAGCTAAACCTGTATGTTTATAGTCCAAGAACAAAAAAAGAACATTGTACCTGATAGAGCATAATAGGTTCTATGTTGTATCCTAAGGTATCAGCAAAGTTCTTAGCGATGACTGTTTTTCCACAACCCTACAAATGGAAAGACAATTATTCAAGGGATAAATCAAAATAACCAAAAGCCAGGAAACAAAAGTTTTCATTGAGACTGCCATTCTTACCTTTCCTCCAATTAAACATATGTCCTTAACCATGTGAGACTGCATCATTTCAGCCTGTAGCTGCTTATGGCTTAAAGTCTGTATGAAACGGTCTGATGCACAAGGTTGACTTAATGGCCTGGTCCCAGCTGGCACCTATAATTAAAGAGAGGTAAACATAATATGCATATGCTTTTCTCAAAATATTAGTAACTTAAAGCACATAACTGCTACTTAAAAGGCTCCCACTAACTGCTTGTTCAGTTCAATTCTATACTGTTTTTGAATAGTATCGAATCAAGCAGAAACTATTTTTTCATTCACAGATCTGATCATTATTATCATTAAATTTCTAAATCAATCATTCCTCTAAAATTAAAGTCTCATGCTGCCAGTCATATTCATAAGAATCATGTCATTTTCATGCTATTTATAAATTGTAATAATCATGTCACTACTGGAGAATGAAGTTTTTTCCCCAAATTCCAGTTTTAAGCACGGAATTTAAAATCAGTCCATTAGAATTTCCAAAGTCACTGGTGACCTCTTGATTTCTAAAAGCCATGTCTACAAATCCTTTTCACTTTTATCTTGGTTTACCACTCAGAAGCATCTCTATTCATAAAAATCTCTCCTCCCATCCTTCATACCTACTTCTCCAATTATTCTTTATCCTCTCATTATTTTAGTGCCCTGAGGGCCATATGCCCTGCTGAGGACTCTGGACCGGATCATACTATACACAACATGAACCGTAAAGAATTTTAAGTTTGGAAGTAATTTGCATTTACGAAAGATCATCCTGGTATTTATATGGAAAGCTAACTGGAAGGGATTGCAGCCAATGAAGTTAGAGAGCCACTATCAAAGAGAAGCAAATAATAAAGTCTTGCTCATACCTCATGCTTCTGAACACACTATTAATATTTAAACTGCCCAAAACGTCCCATACACTCCTGGGCCACTGGAAAAATCCTATGCCATTCTTTAAGACTTAGCTCAAGTCCTTCCCCATCTCTGAAGCTTTCCCTATTCCTTCTCCTGAATCCCAGTATTACTCCCTTCTCTATATCCCCATAGCTGTTCCAGTGCAGTCCTTACTCATCCGCCTGTACGCCAGACTATAAAGGTCATTCACCTGTAGGAGACAGAGAGTGTAGTGGAAAGTGTCCCTGTCTAGAAATCCCAGCTGTGCCATTCCTAGCTGGTGATTGACTATGGGTGAATCAATTAACCTCTTTTACATTTCAGTTGTCTCTAATCTATTAAATGGAGATAATAAAACTTACCTCCAGGGCTATTGGGGAATTTAAATGCATAATATATGCAAAGAGACAAATACAATAACTAGCATACAGTCAAGAGTAAATCTTAATATAGAGTCTGGCTCATAATAGACATAATCAATGTTTAGTTCAATGAATAAGTACAGTAACATGAATAAATATTAGTATATTAAAACAAAAAAGCCTATCATGAAATTTTGCTCTGCCGCAACATAAGAAGGGAAGAATTTATTCTTTTTATATTCATTTTGTGTTTTGCAAGCTGTGTTTCCTAGTTTTCCATGACCTCTTGGGGTTTTTAGGACCCAAAAAGAAAACGTTAGAAAAAAGGGAAGTAGAGCAAGCAGATGGAGCTCTATGACCAAATATCCTTCCCCTCTTCTAAAAACTATTCAACCAGAATAGCTCCTCTTTTAATAGTTTCATGTAGCTGAGAAAAATTTTATTTGAAAAGAGGGTTCTCTAGCAGCTAAAATATGTTTAAAAACACTCTTTCTTACCAAGGACTCATAGTACAAAATGCTTTCATTAATCAACCCTTGATTGGATTTTCCCAGAGGTCTTTGGATTTCTGATGAAAGGCTATCCTGTGTTTCTCCGGAATTTTTTCAGTTCACAAGTACACATGACTGGAGACATATATAGATATATAGATGTGGTAATATCAAGCCAAAGACTGATATCATAAATTCAATTTAGGTCATAAAAACAGGCAGAATAATGTACATCTTGCAAAGAACAAATCTGTGATTCTTTACCTTAATGGTCACCTCTTTTTCTGCAATCCGGATAGTCACGTAAGCTTGGGAGACATGGTTTTCAGTCATCCTCTCCACTCTTACAATCTCTTTAGGAAGCAGAGAGCTTTCTGAATCTTGGAGTTCAAAGCGCTGTCAAATTACAAGAAATCATGTAATTTACTTTTCATTTTAGTATTAGTGTTAGCTATCTGGAAGATTCCACCTTAATGAACTGAAGTCCATTCCATGTTATAAAACAGAGGTAAAAAAAGTTAATAAGAATTTCTTTCCATTTCTCCTAATACTTAAGTCAATTATAAAAGAAAATATAAAAATAGTTCCTAAAATTTACTAAATGACAGGAAATGGAATTGCTGAATTCCTGACCTGGCAGAAGTTCATAGCTTACATTTCTTGACAATCAAAGATTCCAGTTTCCTAGAAAACATGCTGAAGTAAAATATGGCCTATGTCTGTTGATTTCTTAAATCAATTGAAGTTAATGTGTTGCCTGAAAATCATGACAAAACAGAACTTCTTGGACACCATTCTGCTGTCTGCTGTGTAGATAGATTAACTGATTAAAATATTAAAACATTTTAACAATCAATCTTCCACAGCATCTGGCACAGTGCCTTCTATACTGTGGGGTTCTCAATATTTGTCAAACTGGCTTAAAAAGGCTAGGACCATTGATTCTTTCTTGGCGTGGGCCAATTAGCAACGTCCTACCATTGACCACATCCTCTCGTACCAATTACTTGTATAAAAAAATGCACACAGAAAACACAGATGAGTATGTGAAAAATGACAATATTAACTGGAAATTAATTAAGTCCTATGCTCTACTTATAGCATCATGCTCAATATGAAAAACTGAATTCATTTTTAGTATTAAATAGGTAGAAATTACCTCCAAAAAAATCCTACACTAATTTTTGGAACATTATCATTACAGTGAAAGAGCTGAAAGTCAATGAAAGGATAGATCATTGTATTCAGCAGAATGACAGAACACCAGGACACAGATTTGGGGGGAAGAAAATCATGTCCAACCTCAACATTCTAATCATAACAGTCCAGGTCAAGTCTTCATTTTGGTGTCATAAGTGCTCAAGATAATCACTAAATCTTTTCCCAAAACCTAAGAAAAATTGTGTATTTGTGCTACCATAAAAAAAGTTATACTTTATGTAATTTATATATGCAAATGCCTATAGTATCACACAATTTGAGAAGACTTGCTTCCATGCTGTAGATAAATAACAATTACTGATGCCTTAATTTCATACAAAAAATGCTACATTGTTATTTATAAGGGGAGGGTTAATAGGAAAGAAGGTCTAGCCAAGTAATTAATTAATTAGAATTTGGAACCAAGAGGCACTAAATTCTAGGGAACAAATAAATGAGCTTAAAGGTATGTTTTTACCCCAGCTACGGTAATATTAATCTAACTTGATATAGGATTGATGTCAGAGCACTCATGTTCCAAAAATAAACACTATTGCCCTGAACCACTTGCAATCCTGGTTATACCCTTATAAATAATTCAAGCTAAAATATTTCAGTAGAATAAAAATAGTAGGCTAGAATATATTAAGATAGTAAAAATAAAAAGAAAAAAGAAAAGGAAAAAACTTAAAGTTGAAAAGTGAATTATTATTTGCTGGCATAAGAAATTTAGGGGACTGTTGATCAGAAAGGTAATTCAGAACTCTAACAGACATATAATTACTTCAGGTTACATTTAGCAAGAAGTAGAAAATCATAGTTTATTTAATTTACCACTTTATATTCATGAGTATTTCTTCTGAGTTTTCAAATTTCAATTAAACAGTACTAACATTTTCTGATATATTTCTTTAGGATTATATTATTTAGACTGTGAATTATAATTGAATAAAATGAAATGTAAATCACATGGATATTGGTCTATAAGCCCTCCATATTCATTTTCACAATTCCCAATCCTGTCCCACCAGGCTATCTATTTTTTTATACTTTTTTCTAGGCTGTTGAGCACTGAAAATAAAATTCTCCATACCATGTTACCTGAACAAAAATGTGGCTGTCCTGGGCTCTTTACACAAAGTCCCTCAACAACTAATACAAACCATTACTATTCTCCTCCGGAGTCAATCTGAGCCCATCTAGCCCTCCCTCAGCAGGCAATCTAGCTGCCTCCTCCACTCAGAAGGGAGCCTTCAGACACATACTCCTCTACTCCTTACTAGAATGTAAGCCCCATTAGGGCAATATCAAATATATTGATTTCGCTCACTCCAAATCTCTCAAACCTAGAATCACACATAAGACATAGTCAATGGTCAATAAAGGCTTGTTAAATAAACAAATGAAATTCTTTTTTCTTCATCCTCAAAATCCTCGATATTTTCATCAATCCTTACTTCTTTTCCCACTTCCTCAGTAGAAAGGACCTCTGCTTTAAGTAGGAGTGGATGGAAACCCCCCAGAAGTCTTTCTTCCTCTCAGATTATGGTAACTCCATCATTCCAATTCCTGGGTGGAAAGTATGTTCTTTCATCATTCCAAACCAAGGCACAATGGTACTCTGGAAATGTCCTTTTCCACCTCAGCCAGACCACATTTTTTGTCCTTTCTGCCTATAAAAATGTTTGTCTCCCCCATTCCAAGAAGCAAACAGTCATTTCTTGATTCTACATATCCTTGAGTGACCCATCATCTTTTGGCTTCTGTTCACCACCAAACTTATTTTACAAGTAGTATATTAATATAATCACTGTTTCAGCTTCTTCATCTCCAATTTATTGTTCAGCCCATTGATTTTTTGGCTTACCGTCCCACCACTCTACTGACACTAATCTTAGCAAGTTCACCAGTAATATCCTATTTGCCAAATTAAATAAACTCGTTTTCTTCCTATTTCATTGTTTCATCCTTAGTCTTTTTTGTGAGTTCTTCATCTTCCTGACCGGTACATATTAAGGCAGTTCAGGAGTGAACTTTTTGTATCTTCTATCTACATTCACTCTTTAAATAATCTCATCCAGTTTCATGACTTTACAAACCATGTATATGTTCATGACTCCCAACTTTCTCTTTCCAGTCCAGAGCTCATTCCTGAACTTCTGACTTGTATATGCAACTGTTCTCTTTGAAATTTCCATCTGGACAGCTAACAGGCATCTCAGATTAAATATGTCCAATACTCGGGTTTGATCTTTCTCCCATATTCTCTGTCTCCAACTTCATCCTTATAGTTGCTTAGTTCAAAAAGCTTCAAATCATCCTTTACTCTTTGCCTCAACCCTACATCCAATCCTTCAGCAGATCATATTGATTCTACCTTCAAAATATAACCCAAATCCAACTGCTTCTTACAAACCTCGCAGCTGGTCAAAGACATCATAATTGCTCCACTGGATTACTGCAATAATCTACCAACTGGTTCCTCCCTGCTTTCACCTTTACCCTCTACAGTCTATTCACTACTCAGTAGCCAGAACCAGCCTGTTAAAATGATCACTCAAATAAGGCATTCCTCAAAACCTTCTCTTAACACTCCATCTCACAGACTGAAAGTAGAAGTCTTTTCCATGGCCTACAGAGCCCTGAGTGACCTGACCTCTCTTATCTTTGGACTTCATCTCCTACACCTCATCTTCACTCACTCTGCCCCATCACACTGTCCTTTGCTGTTCCTAAAATACTCCAGGCATGCTCCTGCTTCAGGGCTTTTTACACTGCTTATTCCCTCTGTCTCAAATGCTTTCTACCCACAGGACTTCTTTATTCCAATGTCATTTTCTCAGTAAGGGGATCCATTCCTCAACTGAAACATTATCTACTTATTTACTTACCTGATTGATTGGTAATTGCCCTTCATTAAAAAATAAATTCCATGAAGGCAGGAACTTTTGTCTGTTTTGCTTACTGCTACATCTCCAGCACAACACTGCCTGGCTAATTGAGTGGATGGAAGGATAGATGGAATCAATAATCTTTTTGGAGTGAATAATCTAAAAGTCTTCATGCAACCAGACATCTCTGTAGCATTTGCAACTGTTGCTATTGCTTTCCTCTTCCCGCCCCTCACCACAGTTTGCAGTTTTATTGCACTTTTCTTTCAAAATACATTTTATATCATTTGTGACTCAGGAAATCCTTATCTTCCTGTTAGGCTAAAGAACCAAGAAATAGGACAGTGATTAAATTTTTAAGTATTAGAAAGTTTAGAGCCCCAGATATTCAATATGCAGCCCACCATGCTCGAGTTTGATTTAATAAAATCGGTCCAAAGGCTCACATTTTTATCGTAGCTAGTTTTTCAGTTCCAAGACCAGGTAAAGATAGTGTAGCCCCATGATCTATAAAATCGAGGGGTGACAGCTCAGGGTTAGGACCTTTTCTTGGTGACACTGAGTTGGTTGAGCTGGCCTACAAGAAGAAATCTATGCGGGGGGCGGGGGAGGACTTGGAAGAATCGGCCGCCTTGATGGCCTCAAAGGCCTCCGCCCTCCGGAGTACCACGTGGTACTCCTGCTCAGCCGTCAGGTAGGCAGCACGCTCAGCCAGTAGTGGTTCTCCTCCTCAATCTCCAGGCACTGGATCATGCTCTGCTTCGCTTGCAACGACATGGCCTGCGGCCACCGGTGCTTCCCGACCCACTGCCTGTCAGCAACGTGGCTGCGGTGGAGGGCAGTCAGGAACATGCTGCCAGCGCGTTCCACAGGAGTGCGAATCCTGGAGGCCGTGGGGTGACGCTGTACCTGGAGCTCACCCGCCTGGCAGGGCTTCCTGATGACTTCTACTGCTTTACCCCTGAAACAGTTGTTCCCAATGCTCTATTAGAATACTCTCTGCTATTCTACTTCTCTAACTGCTCTTCTTCTGCCTAATTTGAAGGTCTTTCCCACTATCCAATCCTTAAATGTTCAGTCTTCGGTGAGTTTTTCTTCTCATTATTCTTACTCCCATTCGGTTCTTTCATCCATCCCCATGAATTCAACTGATACCTGTACATTAATGACTCCCCAAGTATTTATCTTTAATATCAAAATACCTCTAGAACCAGTTCCATATATTCGAGTCTGCTAAACAAAATTAGAAACCTCAAATTCAAAAGGATCCCACTGTATGTAATTAGTTAGCCCCCACCCCAAATGTGTTCCTTCTCTCCACTTTCTCATGTTAGTTAATAGAATCTCTGTTTACTCACTTGCCCAAGCTAGGATTCATGGACATTCCTTGATTTCTCACTTTTTCTCATAGCCTCCCAACTCACCTTATATTTCATCATCTAGTAACTTCTGTCATCCCACCTCTGAAACATTTCTCATATCCATTTAATTCCTATTTCACTGACCTACTTCAGGTTGTTACTGCTTTGACCATAGCAATTCACCATCATGCTAGACTGCTATAAAATTATTACATGAAAATATTTATTAGAATGTCTGATGCTCCTCAGACATTGACTGTAGGTTCCTCTAAAGCAGAGATCAGACTGTATCTGTTTCTGTATCCCTACATTTCTGCATGCATGTCATCATTTGCCAAATAATGAATGCTCAATTAATGTTTGTTAAACTGAATGAAAACACTAAATGCAAGATCCTTCCAAGTTTCTTAGCAAAAACTCTGGCTCAGATTATATTATCAATGGATAAGTGGCAGCATATCCTTTCTAAATCAACAAGGAAACTTACTAATTTAACAGGCCCAAGAGCCAAGGCATGCTACTAGAAGTCTGGATGTATTTGTTACTAAACTGTGACAAAGCATACCATTCTCAAAGTACAGGAGATTCAGAATGAGAGTATTTTATTTAAGACATTCTTAACTAAAAGCCAGAAGTGATTTTATGACTACAGAAACATGTTTTTAGAGGATGAACGTCACATGATGAGTACCATCTGGGGAATGAAAGTCATTCTAGCCATTTTTATAGCTTGTTCAGAAAAAAAGGTGTTCTGAATTTTAGCTGACAGCATTTTCAGTGAGTAATAATTTTTCCTTAAAAAGACAGTCTAATCAAGTGATTACACTAAAAGTCAAATAGATATCTAATTCAAATACAACTATTCACTAATTTCTATGACAATCTAGGAGAAAAAATAATTATCATTTATCAAGGAAAAATTATTATATGCACATATGTACCTTCTTAATTTGCTATTGTAATAGATATTTCTATTCCTTTAACATTTTTTCCAAATTCAATAATATTTCCTTAATTTTCACCCCTCTTATTCAAATTATTTGAGGATATATAATATTTTGTTCATCTATGAACATTAGCTTAAGATAATGCTTTGAGGAAAATGTAGAAACTTAGAGTAACAAACAGGCCACAAAGACTGCCCCAGAACATATCACAAAGAATTATACCAATGAGTAGACTGTTCCACTCTTAAGGAAAGATATTTAAGATTCTGATAGCCTTGTACACATCAGTGTGTAGTGATTTTACAAAAAGAAAGTTCTTCATTAGGTTCAGACGAATAAACCTAAGCCCTCCCACTTCACTATCTAACGAGTTAGAACTGTCCTAATTAGCTTTTCATATAATTCAGGTAAGAAGTTAGTCACACTCTTTCTCATCTTATCTAAGTAATACCAATCTTTTTTTCCTTTTTTAAAAGCTCTACAATCAAATTTCAAATAATTTCTGTTGATAATATAAACCCTTAATGATTTTTCTATGTTCCCCTTAATTATGAAGGTCAAAATAAAAGCCAAGAAAATGAAGCTACATTAGCTACTTTGTTCAGAAAATACAACTCTTTAAAGGTATTCTATAAGTTTATATAATTTGTATGATTAGTTTTGAAATTGGAAACCAGAAACACATCAAAGTTTCTTTGTAAAGACCTTTGCTCATAACTGACTTATCTAGATATTGAATATCTTCTCTCAGTTGTGTCACCAAAAAAAAAAAAAACCACTTCACATTGTGTCCTTTTATCAGTTTTTTCCTCCCTGAGTATGTGCCCTTGTTCGCAAGGCACTCCGCATTGTGCTGAGGGGCACTGAAGAAGCTCATCTGGAATCACAGCCTTTGATCTTAAATACTAAGTGCTCTACTTCAACAACCAGTGCAAACATAACTCAGATGTTGATTAAATCAAAGATAAATTCCAGTTCTAAGAAGATGGTAGCTTCCTCATTCCTTGACACTGTGAATTAATTTCCCCATTTCAAAATAGTTCTTAATATCTTCCCTGTTCCTCCTCTTCTTCTTCCCTTTCCTGCTTCTGTTCCACCTCCTTCTCGTCTCTCTCCCTCTCCCCCTACCCACACACAGAGAAGACCTCCTTCTTCTCTTTCATCAGCGGCTGCTATTCCCTCTATCTCTTCTACATGGTCATTATTGACCATTATTTTCCCCTTGTTTCTTCACACCTTTCTTTTAGTTTCTGTCTTTAACTATACTTTTCATTATGTATGAGAAACAAATTTTTACTATTTTTATTATTATTATTATTATTATTGACATAATGAAAATATTGTTTCATTATGTTTCATTATGTTTCAATGAAAATATTGTTTCTCTGGGCTCTTTGGCTAGATGATCTAGAAATAATCTGACTGAAATAATTAGAATCTAATGCTCTACTCTTCTGAGTTCTTCTCACTATTAATCGATTCACAAAGGGTACTTCTGTATTCCCAAAGACTCTCTATAGATTTGAGTATAAGGGAGAAACAAATATCATTCCATATGCTTAAACTGTCAAATCCTGGCCTCCAGAAAATGAAGGTCCTTTAAATAAAGCACAACAGTTTAGTGTTCTCATTCTGCCTACTTCTTAGAAATCTGTACCTCGAACCAAACTGTAAAAGAAAAACAAAAATTGTCTTTCAAAAAATTTGGGTGAGCCAATAAATCTCTACCAAGGGTCGACACTTTTAAATATATAGTTTTAAAACACGACATAGTATGACTGGCCTTTTAGAAAACACACTGTTAACTATAAAATGAGGAAATTATACTGTATGTATTTTAAAAGAAAATCATGTCCCATGTATTATAAGGCACTTATGACAAAAAAGTGAGAACTTCATTAGTTTAAATGATAGCTCTTATAGCAATTTCAATAATTTTCTAAAGCATACTTGCTTTTCAAGTTAATAATTTAACTTATAGACAGATAAATTTTAACTTAATATTACATTGCATATTTGCTTTTAAATTTTTTATTTTTAAATGAGCTATATTGACTATTTACTTTTTAACATTTTTGATTTTGAAATAATTTCAAATTTATAGGAAAGTTGTAGGACATATTTGTACAAAGAACTTCTATTTCGCCTTCATCTAAATCTTACAACAGTTAATACTTTAGCACATTTTTTCCCTTCCTCCTATTCCCTCCTACCCTCAAACACAATTTATCATTGATCTTTTTCTGACCACTTTAAAAGCAGGCTGCAGATATGATACCCCTATACCCCCTAAACATTCCAGTTCATATTTCCTGAAAACAAGAACTCTAGCCAATGTTATCACCATATAAGCCTCCAAATCAGGAAATCAATTTAATACAATGCTACTTTCCAATCTACAGACTAATTCAAGTTTTACCAACTGTGCCAACAATGTCATTTGCTCCCATCTGGTCCAGGATCCAATGCAGGCACATATGATGCATTTCGCTATCATATCTCTTCAGTCTCCTTCAGCTTGGAACATTTCTTCAGATTTTCCCACTTTTCATTGACCAAATGATTTTAAAGAATATAGGCCTATTGTTCCGTAGGATGGCCCTCAACCTAGGTCTATACAGTATTGCCTGACAGCCAAACTCACGGCAAAATTCTGAGCAGAAATTCCCCAGAAATGATAGTCTTCTTAGCACAAGACTTGGGAAGCATACAATGCTGATTTGTCCCACCTCGTCAAGTTGGTGTTTATTGTAAAAATACCACTATACTGTTTTGTAGTCAACTGAGTATTTGGAGGGGAGATCATAGATTATGCTAATATCCCATTCCTCGTGGAAGCTTCATCTGCCAGCTTTAACATTCTTTGATGACACCTGCCTAAATCAACCACCAGTGACGGTTACCAAATCATGATCTATTTATATAATTCTATTTATATAATTCCTTCTACATTTATTAGTAGGCATTTCACACTAAGGAAGAGATTTTCATTCTCCTCCATTTTTTTATTAATTTATGTCAGTTATGGACTTAGGAATTCCTAGTTTATGCAATGGGTTATAATCAATTACAATCATTATTTATTTTTATGTTCAAGTTATCCCAGGTTTCAGCCATCAAGTTGGCTCCTCTGTCATTTTGATATGATAACATCATTTGTTAAACATTTCCTTATTTTCTGGCACAATTAGATGGTTCAGGCTCATCTTCTGTGTTCTCTGGCCTGATCCTTGAGTCAGCCTTACTTCCAAGGAGTCCTCATTCCTTTTAGGAGAGCATGGTATTTACAAATCAAAGTCCGGGCACTTGGTCTGATCATTGCTATGGGGGCATCATAGTTTTTAAGCTTTCTCAGGGGACACCTAGAAAATATGTATGTGTATACATATATACTATCTATATCTACTACTATATCTGCTTGTTCATACATATTGAAAAAGACAACATGATTCATAATGACAAATCCAATTCCAATCCAACACCAAGGGTTCTTTCTTGTCTCCCCTCCTTCCACGTTTATAAATCCCTTCTCCAACAGTGAGAAACATAGCTCTTATTATCCTCAATAACGTCTTTGCTCTATGTAACCAATCTCCCAACCACACCAGCCCCTCCATGCTTGCTTCCTTCCTATCAGTGCTTTCTCGTTACTGGCATGCCAATCCCTCCACTCCTGGAAAAGAAGAGAAGGGAAGGCAAGGGGAAGGAAAATGGGAAAAGGAAAGAAAAGGAAGCAGATACTTACTTTTAGAACACCTTCTACAGCCATCTTCCCTTCATGCCCTAGTAAAACAGTGTATGGATAAAGCCACTGGATTGCATGCTTGATTGACATCATAGGAAAGGAATCCTATTTAGGAGCAAAAATATATAGGGATGACCAACATCTAAAATAATCACAGAAGATTTATCTGAAATGTACATATGACATTAAAATTGCCTTATAAAAATAACCAATAGGTTTTTGGTGTGTTCTAGAAGTCTACAAAAGCAAATATTCATTATTTTCTCTTCTCTTCCTGTCCCATACCCCTTTCCTAGGTAAGCTTACCCACTTCCATCTTTCATCTATCATCTGTGTTGATGGCTCCCACGCTTCTATGTCTAGTCCTGACCTCTTTCTTAAGGTGTAGACCTGAACTCTCAATTGTCTGTTACACGTGATTATCTGAGTATCCCACAGACTCCCACTTGAAATGGAACACATTTCCCCTCCCTTATTCATTCCAAATAACCTCCCTCATCCTTCTTTATTCCTAATTGGAGTTTATCTCATCCACATTCACCTCACTAAATTTAGAAAGTGTCTGTTATCTTCAAATCCTTCCCCAAAATCAGATAGCACTCTCAGCTCTGTTCACCCCACTTTAAAGTTTATTGACAGAAACAATTAAGGAAACTTCAGTATGAACTATTAGATGCTATTATCGAATTACTATTAATATGGTACAGAGTATGATAACGGTGTTCTTGTTTTACAGAAGAATGTCCTAATTCTTTGAAGTTGCATACTGAAGTACTTAAAAGTAATGACTGCAATTTACTTTTAAATGGTTCAGGAAAAAAAGAAAAGAAAAGGAGAGAATACAGTAAGCAAATGTGGCAATGTATTAACAATGGGTGATCCTAGGTGAAGGGATTATGGGTCTTTGTTTTAGTATTTTTGAACTTTTTTTAGATTTGAGAACTTTCAGAATAAAAAGTTCTAAGCAAAAACAATAAAAAGTAAAATATTTGATAAACAGGAGAAGAAATGCTGTTCTGGATGTATAGAACAATGTAAACAATACCTAACTCCCTGACTCACAGGAAACATAAATAAACGAATGAACAAACCCACACAAGTAAGTATTTAAAAATAAAAGTCTCTTGCCTAAGACAGTATCTCCATTACCCTGGACGGTGCCCTCGGCAGCAGGGTCTCACCGAGTCTTACAAAAGCCTATTTGTTCCCGGCGCATCCAGGTTCTCTCCTCACTGTCAACAAGGGTGTCGTCCTCAAACATAAATCTGATTACTTCATACCCACCTCCTTCATCATGTCTGATTAGCCACTTCTCCCACATCATAAAATCCAGACAACTTCATTCACCATGAAAAACATTTCACAGTAGGGTTCTAACCTCTCCCTCCACCACACACACTTGTTCTAGGGATAAAACATACTCCCGTTCTCCAAACATACCAGGCTCTTTTGTGATTGAACACCTTTGTCCATGCTTTGCCCTCTGCCTAGAAGGCCTTTCAACCACTCCAGACACAACTGCCATGCCCGTTGTGAAACTGCAGTGGACATTGTCTCTGTCCTACCAAATTCTCTCAGATCTGTTTATATTCTTTCTGTGTGCCTCTCAGCTTCCCCTTCCAACAGCCAGGCACTGCAGGACTTTTTTAAAAAGATTGCCCTTGGGCTCTAGGAGCCAGCTGTGCTTACATGCTGGGAGAGCCACTAGTGCCTGGGTATTTGTGTCCCCAAAGATGACCATTACCCAATGACAGATGGGTGCTAGAGCATGAAAGCCCCAGCTCCCCAGCCTCAGGCTGGGACAGCTCTGAGGCCTAACTCACCCTGCAGCACATCTCTTACTTGACTAGGCTGAAGTCTTCCTTCCCTCTGTGGAATTTTTACTGAGATTGCGTGTCTACCTCCTACTCCAAAGCTATAGGTTCTTTAGGGGCTCAGAACATGTCTGTGGTCTCTGTACAGTTTACTGCACTGCACAACAAATTAATCTCAGGCCTTGCAATATTTATATAGGAATGTGAAGGCAAACTGAAGTGATTAATACCCAATAAATAACTTTCAAATTTTCTTTGCTACATTTGGCCATACCAGTTATTAATTTATTTTATACATACCAGGATTTGAACTGCAGCCGGTAAACTGTCTAAAGGAAAATCTGGAAGTCCAAGAGTAGATGATTCTTGTGAACAGAGAGTTGTGGCAAAGGACAAGAGCTGAGAAACTCTAGCAGAAAAAAATGATATTAAATTTTATTTTAATAGTTTTTAAAAAATAAAATGGATAAGTCTGTTAAATGTAAAATAGCTGGGCCAATTTAATTAATCTAAGAAGATGGTCCATACTATTAATTCTTAAAGAACAATGGCTCCATATCATAATACTCCACTTAAAAGTCAGATGCTGACTAGATACACAGATATATTTCCTATATCCATTACACTGTGTGATGTATTTCACAACCTCACTCAAATCTACCCTGTCAGCCTCATCTCTCACCTTTCTCAATCCCAAACTTAAACTCTAGCCACCAGGAACTTTTTAGAGCCCTAAGAACAAGGCATAAATTCTCATATCCCATGGTTTAAAAAAAAATCTCTTAGAATTCTTTGATCGATTCTCTCTCTGGCAAAAGCCTACTCATTCTTTAGGACCCATTTCAAATACCAATGCCTTTGTGAAACCCTTATAAAGTCTCAACCACCAATAGCCCCAATATTTTAAAATTATGGTATTTTCTATACTATGTTAAACTAAGCTATTCAGAAATCTTTCAACTCCACTAGATCTTGAGTTTTTTGCTGTCAAAGATGATATCTTATTAATTTTATCGCCAGCACTTGCTAAATCTCCTAACACTGAAAAATTCTTTAAAGAATAGTTGTTAAATCAATCAATCAATCAATGAACAGGCAAAATAAATTCAATGTTAAATGTCCAGAAATTTATAAAAATATACTTACTTCTCAGCGGAAACATTAGCTCCCATTGAATATAATAGTTTAAGTTGGTCCTAAAATAACATAGAAACACAGCAAATCAATTAATAAGAATTGTAACTGAGTAAATGTAAATGTTTTATAGACACAATCTAAACTTTTAAATTAAGCAGACATAAGTAACTAATAGCAAAAAATCATTTCTTGATACATTTCATTTTCTAAAAGAAAAGTCAGCCTTTAAAAAAAAAATATTTCAGACAAATTAATGGCACAATAATTTTTCTCCTAGTTTCCAGAGATTTTCTTTATCTTTTTTTCTTTCCACTAACTTCTGAGCAGGACATCTAAAAATACACTAACATTTTTATGGAATTGAATTTCTTGTTATAAATAGAAAAACTATTTTAAAAAATTGATTATCCTTGGTCATACTTACCTTGAAGGGTAGATAATAAATATCTCTGGCTTGAAATCGAGAACGGAGAGGGGGGTCTAATGGATTCCCGGAATACCTCGGCACTGGCAATCCTAAGGCAATCACTCGGAAATTTTCACTGACTCTGACAATCTTCCAAGCATCCAACTCTGTTTTGGTATGATCCTATAAAAGTAAGAGACCCCAAAAAAACTATGGCATAAATGATACAGATTACAACTGAAAGAACTGCCAGGCCAAGGAAATTGGGCACTGACTGTTGAGAAAACTATTTGAGAACATTCTCAAAACCAAACTGTCAAGGAAGAGAGCAAAGGAAATCAGGATCAGGATGTCAGGATAGGCTCAGAACATGAATGGTGTCTGAAAGGAAAAGCAGCTAATTCCCCAAGGAACAAAGGAGACCTGGGTCAGATCTCCAAGTGCTAGTCAGTAACACAGAGGATCAGAGTCAGAAAAGTAAGGAAAATATACAACTAGAGTATCTCCACTACCTTGGATGGTGCCCTCCGCAGCAGGATTTTTTACAACTAGAGGTTGTAAAAAAAAAAAAAAGGTAGTCCTAGAAGGGCAGATCACCAGCAGAGTAGATTGCCTGTGGACCTTAAATAGGTAATTATGTTTGTGGGTATATTTCTTTTGCAAGGCACATTATTAACTATGTAATACCTAACACGTTATGAAAACTTACTACATGATAAGAATATTCCATGGATTTTTCTCATTTAACTTTCACCAAAATCTCCTTTTAATATGAATGAACAAACTTAAGTTCAAAGGACTCATATAACTTGCCCGTGGTCCTGCAACCAGTATATGGTGGAGCTGAGAGAATGGCAGCAGTACAGGTTTTGGAGTCACAAATCCTGGCTCAATTGCTGGATGTACACTCTAACTAAATGACCAAGGGCATGTTATTATACCTTTGGAGCCTCAAGCCTTCTCATCTAGAAAGTGGAAATATCATCTGTGAAAACTAAATGTGAGAATGTATGTGAAAGCAACTGGTCCATAGCAGGCATATGCTAAATGCTGCGATCTTCAAAGGGCACAGCTCATATAGTGTAGAAACTCTTAACGTGGCCTTTCCTGGCAGGAGTCCTACCTGACTCTCCCTGTCTCAGCAACCAGTGCACATCCATCCCCTTGATCCGTCTTCCATGACCCTGTGCTCCAACCTATCTCATAACTTCAGCCATCCAAACACATGACGCTGCTTTACCAACACTGTTCCTTCTGCTTGAAACACCCTTTCCACTTTGCACAGCATAAACACAAGTGTCCTTCAAAGCTCAGCACAAACATCTTCATAAAAATGAACCCTTTTCTGATCCCCTCCCTCATTAGACTCACTTCTGTACCCTTCATTGTATTCTACGCAAGCTTCTATCATTGTACATTTGTGCATTTACTTCTAAACATGACTGTCTCATGCTAGATCCAAACTCTTGAGAGGACTTTTTACCTCTAAAACATAATAAGGCAAATGTTTGTTGACCGATTGCATAAATTTTAAAAATAATGAACAATTATTTCAATCATATTTTGGTGTGAACCAAAATCACAAATCATACATTTAATTCACAGACTGACACCATGACACTACGTCACATACACTAGAAAATGAAAGTTTAGATCTAGCCCTGTCTGAGAAACCGAGAGTTCAATCTTCAGAGAGCTAAATATTTCTATTTTTCATTTACCCAAAAATGATAATCAGAATGCAAAGTTCATACAAACTGATTGTATCTGTTTTCAAAATAACAAAATTCTACTATAAACACCTCTATGAAGCCAATAACATTTTTGAGATATTAAAATTTAAAATATTGAATTTAGCTGGAAATAAGTGAGACTTAAATTATGGTGTTGGAATTTTTTTACCATAGAAATTATCTTAAAACAGTAGTGTTTTGTGAAGGACTCTTGTCTCTATTCTCTGAGGTTCTCATAGGACAGATTCTGTGAATACAGAAATGACATTTACCAATAAACATGTATTCATACTGATATTTACTTTGGGGAAAAAACATAGTAGATCCTTCTCGATAATAATAAGCAATTCCTTGTGTACTAAAATCCTTTTGATCCCCATATTCTCAATTCCTATGTAAAATAATACACCCAATAACTTTGCATAGAATTCCACTATAAAAATAAAGAATATACCAAACTTTTTGTTGTGAAGTAACTCCTATATTTTTAAAAAATGATTCCATATTCTGAGTATTTTTTTCCAAGTCATTTACTAGAAATGGTGAATACTAATAATATAATCTCTAGAAAAAAACAGTTCTTTGCAATTAGAAAGTATCTAAAGAGAAAATGTTCTGCATAATATCTACCTACTTTTAAAAATTAATAATAAAAACAGCTTTCATTTCAGCAAATTAACTATAACAACATGAATAAATGAATTTAACTTTCTTTTATTCGTTAAAATCCTATATTATCTCCTTTTAATTATCTTAGAATGGGATGATATGTAGATAGAGCCAGAAGAAAATGACTATATTACACAATAAAAAATACCATCTAGAAACTCCCCTAAACAGTAAAGAAACACACTGCTAAAAGGGTTGCAAGATGAGTTGCAGAGAAATAGACTCATACAGAAGGAATCAGAAAAAGATGTTCCTGGCCGTGCCAGCCATGGAGCATCAGTTCAACCAGATCCCCTGATGTCAACATCTATTATTTAGGGCCTAGAATGTTCTGGGCTTGTGTTAGCACCCTGGGAGCAAGATCAAGAAGTATAAGACACAGATCCTGTTCCTAAGCAATCTGCGACGAACTAATAAACTAAGAAAGATTAGCACATATGTATCACTACAGAACAGGTGTGAGAGAGACTGCAGGGCCTAGAACGCAGAGACAGAGCAATTAGTCACAGAAGGCTGGGTTAGCCACAAAGAGCTTCCAAGGTGGTGCACCTTGAGCTGAATGAACAAGGGCTAACTGTCTTCTGGTCATCTGTGACATTACACTACCCCATCTCCCAAGCCTCTGAAGAGCCCCACATTCCCTAGTTGTTGCCTTCTTTATATGTCCATGTATCCCAGCATTTAATCATTTCATTGCACTTATTCATTCAACAAATAGTTACTGAGTACCTACCATGTGCCAGGCATTGTTCTAGGAGCTTGAAATAACTTCAGTGACCCAAATCCCTTCCCTTATAAAACTTATATTCTAGTAAAGGAAGGCAGACAATGAACCAAAAATATAATTAAATAGGATGTTAGAAGGCAACATGAAAAAAATAGAGCAGGGTAAGGGAGTACAGAGGCAGCGGGCAGGCAGCAATTTTAAATAGGAGGGTCAGGACAGGCTTTACTGATAATGTAACATCTGAGCAAAGACCTGAAGAAGGTACAGACAGGAGAAGCCAAGCAGATATCTGGGAGAAAATGGTTCCAGGAAAAAGGAACTGCCCGTGCGACGACTATGTTTAAGGTGGAGTGGAGTAACAGCGGAGGAGGAGAGGAGATGAGGCGAGAGGGAGCGAGGCCCAGATCTTAAAAGGCGCTGAAGCAGTTGGGGTTAGTGTGTAGGAGTGTCCCAACCTGATGCACATCTTAAAACAATCATTGACTCCTGTGTTGATAACAGTTTTGCGGAGCAAAGATGGACACAGGAAGTACAATTAGAAGATTCTTACGGCAATGCAGGCATAAGATGCTGGTGGCTTGGATCATCAGTGTATCATTTAAATATTTTATTCATTTCTGTCAATACCTACTGAACTTTTAGTTTCCTGAGGTTAAGAGTTGCAACTTTATTCTGTTTGTTTCGCTGGTGCCCAGCGCTGTTTCGAAGTCATTAGGCTTTTAGTAAATAGTTGTTGAGAGAAGGAGGAGAAGGGGACAAAAAGGAGATAAGAAGAAAAACAGAAGGAAAAAAGTGGGAAAGAGAGAATAGTTATTAGACTGACCAAAACAGACAGTAAAAATCTGAGAAGTGTTCTGACACTGTCTGACAACAGAAAAGCCTTGTAAAACTGCAAACTCATGACTTTACGTCAGCAATTTTACAAAGATGAGAGCCTCCTGAACATCTGTCCTGATTCCAATAGAACCATGTCTTATACAATAAAATGGCACTACCCGCGGCTTGACAACAAAGATAAGGCAGCCAACTTTTCTTCTCTTACTTGGAGAAGTTTGTCATAACGCTCGGCAGACATCAGGAAGCGTCCATCTTCAAGCTGCATTTCCCTATTTTCCAGCAGGTTGTTCAAAACAGGCAGAACATTCCTCTCTGCCTTTTCCAAGCCTTCCAAAATCAGAGTTCTGCCTTCTGTGGCTGCACGAACTGCACACTATTTCCAAGAAACACAAAAGCAAAATGAGAATATCGAAGTTGCAGAGCCTGACCTAATTTTACTTACAATGCAAATTAAACTTGCGGTTCTTGTTACAGGGGACCAGGAATCAAGAGAGCTGGGTTCCAGATCTTGTTTGGCTTTTTCTGCCTGTATTATCTTAACCAAGTGATTTTACCTCTTTGGGCCTATTTATTCATGCGTAAAATAAAGAGACTGGAAGAGAAGACCTCTAAGTTTCCTTTCAGCTTTAACATTTTAAATTATATACCCAGTGAAATCAAAAACTAACAGCTATCTATGAGCAAGTAACATGATTAAACAGGGAACAGATTCTACAACTGGAAAAGAGAAATGAAGACAGCAATCTGCCCTATCTATTCCACAAGCTTCTCGTGAGGATCAAATAAGCTAGGTGAGAAGGCTTGGAAACTGTAAGGTTTGTAAACATGAGTCATCATCAAAATGAATTCAGGTTTAGTGTGATGTTTGATGCTGACAACATTAAACACTTAGCAAAACAGAAAAATAGTCAAGTTTTACACTGGCCTATATGGGTACTATAAGTCTTCCAATAAATTTTAAGAAATTTATTAATGGAAAAAAATGGAAAATAAAGTAAATCCCCAAGTGATAAGAGACAGGAAAACTGTAACACACACACACAAAAAAAAATCATTAAAGATGTGAAAAAATATTCTCCTTTAACCAATAAATACTGAACAACATAGAAAAAAACTATTTTTTGGTCAAAATCCTTGAAAATCTATTTAAAAAGGAAAACCTCAGTCATGTTTCTCCTGAGGCATTCGACAACAGACAAAGGATTAATGGTGCTCAATTTATATTCTCACTCCTTCCTTAAAAAGTCTTCTCTGGTTTCCATGACACTGCCTTCTCTTAGAAAAACTGTTTCTCCTTTTCTGCCTATCCATTAAACACAGGTGATGCCCAGAATTACATCCTTAACCCACAGCTCTTCTTGCTCTACAAGGCCCTTCCTGAGAAATCTTGTTCAATCATGTAGTTCCAAATATCACCTTTGTGCTAACGACCCCCTAATCTCATGCTCTCCCAAGCTTTAGAACTATACAGTCCCATCACTTGGATGTCACCAACCAGAACCCATAGCACCTCCGGCTCCCCTGTACAACACTGAACATATCCTTTGTTCCCCTAAAACCTGCTTCTCTTCTTCTTCTTTCTATTTTAGGTGGGAGTAACATTCGTCCATGCCCAGATCCTTGATTCCTATCTCACTTCCTTCATTTAATTTATCACTATGTCCAGATCATTTAACTTTCTTAACATTTCTCGAACTCATTCCTTTCTTCCCCTTCCCTACATCAGGCCCTCCTTACCTCTCAGATCTCCTCCCCAGTAGTTCAAGCTTTTTAATTTGGCATATAAGCCTATCACAATTCGGCATCTACCTACCTCTCCAACATCGTCTCTTGACATTAGTTGCATTGCATGTGGTATTTTTGTGACAATGAACTGGCTATGGCCTCCTACACATGTACATACCACAATGCTTTACTAGAAAATCTGTCTTTATTTATACTGCCCCCTTTGCTTAAAACTTAATTTTCCCTATAGTAATTACCCCAAAAAAGATCTGATTGTCTGAAGGGGTGAAATACATGTCTATTTTTTAAGATTTCATATCCAAAGAAATTCCTACAGTAGCAAAGCTACGCATTTTATAAGTGTGGAAAAGAGGTATTGCTTAATCAATCTTACATACTGTCTTCTTTTAGTAAACTGTTGATTTTATACTATATAGTAGAGCTTAGTTTATTTCGAGTGTCTTTATAGTATTATAAAAGAATAAACTTTTATGAAAGCCATGTTGGACTCGAGATAATCATCCATTTTAAGAATATAAATTCATGAATGATCCTTCAAATCTATCATTACTGTAAATATTTTAATTCTCTTCTACCAAACTAGTCATCCTATTATAGTAGCTTTATTTTAAAAAAAAAATGCATGGAAGGGTCTAGTAACTCTTAAAGAACAACAAAATAAGAATCTCATTTTTGCTAGCTGTTTAAAGGGCAAAGCCATAGGCACAGTTTCTGGGACATTAACAGTCAAAATACAAACTACTTCTTACAAAAATTCATGTTTCAGGTAAGGTCTCAAGCTTTTGTTCACAAGAATATATTTACTCCAAGAAAGCATAGCTCAGAATAAAAAAAGATACTAATTAAGTTATCATAACCTGTGGCAATATTATTTTTAAAAAGCTAAAATTTTTATCAATCATTATCAATCAATCAAGACAGAATAAATACTGTATTTGACTTTTAAAAACTCTATAGGGATGAAAATGCAAGTTTTCTGAGATAAAACTAAAACTGTACGCATCAAAATTTAGTGGTTCACCAACTGTGGGCCAGGGAAAACAAAGTCTTGACAACATACGACAACAGCAAACACTGTAGCTCTGCTTTATTCACCTCAGGTATACTTTGGTCTTCTAAGCATCGAATCTTTTTTTTTTTTTTTTTTTTTGAGACAGAGTCTCACTTTCTTGCCTGGGGCGAGTGCCGTGGCGTCAGCCTAGCTCACAGCAACCTCAAACTCCTGGGCTCAAGCGATCCTACTGCCTCAGCCTCCCAAGTAGCTG
>CAUYSK010125660.1:0-14310 GCA_963575035.1 Avahi laniger
AATTAATTTCTTTCTATTTTTGGTAGAGATGGGGTCTCGCTCTTGCTCAGGCTGGTCTCGAACTCCTGAGCTCAGAACAATCCGCCCACCTCGGCCTCCCAGAGTGCTAGGATTACAGGCGTGAGCCACCGCGCCCGGCCGGTAATTTACTTTTATATTTACTACTTCACATTCCCATCAAGTACAAACACAAACATTTGACTAATAAAATGTATCATTTTTCTAATAATCTTTTTAAGTATTATAAAACAATGTTCTTCATACAACATGTTCCCTGTGGTGAAAGAAAACAATTAAACACTTTCAGTTCCCTTATGTGTTAATTTAGTATCTAACCAAATTTTGAGCTAATTTCACACAACATTAGCGTTCTTATTCTTTCCATTGCTGAATGGCAATTTCAAATGTGTAGAGTTCTAATATTTAAGGTAAACAGAAGTGTCTGTTTTAGAAATAAATACATATTATTGATTTTATATCTTATATAAAAATATTTCAGGGAAATTAAAGCATTAAGCATAAAATTAATAGTAACTGAAGAACTAAAATAACATATTTGTGTAAGGAAGCCCCATAGAAACAAAAAGAATATGAAAAATGAGTAAATATAATATTTATACTGTTCATTAAAGCCAAAAATCAGAATTAAAACAGATGAAAAAAAACAGAAACAAAACAAATAAATAAAAACCACAAATGACAACTGGGAATATTTGCAGCATCTATCAGACAAAGGGTCTTACTATCTAAAAAGATCTTGCAATGAATAAAAAAAGTGAAGCATCTACCAGAAAACTGGACAAAGAACATAAACAAGAAATTGACAAAAATGCAAACAGCCAATAAACAAGAAAAATATTCATACATTAAGTAATCAATGAAATGTGAATTAAAACAACAATGATATACTATCATTTGCCTTACATTGGTTTCTGTAAAAGGTATTTGTCAAAGTTCTGGAAAATAAACAATCTTATGATCTTTGTTGGAGCACAAATTATTATGCAGTCAGTTACTACGTGGTGCCATTTTGGTTAATGATAGAACACATATATGATTGTGGTCCCATAAGACTATAATGGAGCTGAAAAGTTCCTATCATATAGTGGTGTTGTAGCACAATGCATAACTCACATGTTGCTGGTGATGCTGCCAGTTGTGTAGAAGTGTAATGTATACAATTATGTACAATACATAATACTTGGTAATGCATTACTGGTTTATGTATTTACTATACTATACATATCATTATTTTAGAATGTACTCTTTCTCCAAATAAAAATAGTTCACTGTAAAATAGCAAGTAAGTTGGAATATCCCTGGTAATAGGGTTGAAAGTGGATAGGGTATGTTTCTGTACTTCATATCCAAAGTCTAAAACATACTCCTGCCCTTAGACCAGATATTTTACTTCTAATAATTTATCCTAAGGCAATAATGATGTACATATATATTAAGCTATAAGAATGTTCACCAAATCCTCACTTATAGATGAGGATTTAATATAGCTTACATGTCTGCCAATTGAGTATGAGTTAAAAATTATGGAATATCCATACAGTTAAACACTGTGCAGCATTTAAAAGGCAATGTAGATGTATACTTAGTAATGTAGATGTATATTTAGTGATGTGGAGGACTGTTACTAAAAGTTTAACAGTGGCAATTCCCTGGTAATTGGTTATCTTAGTTAATTTGTAAAATTTTTCTGCAATGAATATGTACTAGTTTTTAATAAGAAAATCATTATTTTAAATATAGGTACATATGTATACTTCTTCTATGGAAATAGGTAATACTTGTACAGTACTTAAAATGTGCTAATCATTGTTTTAGTTGTTATATTTACATACATCACCAACATCTAATAACAACCCTATAATGTAGATACTATTATTGTTCCCATTTTACACATAAGAAACTGACAACCAGAGGCTTAAGTGACTTGCACAAGGTCAGACAGTGGATGAATGGTACTAAACTAGGATTTGAATCCAAGAAGTCAATTTTTGAAGCCCATGCTCTTAACTACTATACTATTTTGCTTCCTGTTCTCTTTAGCTTTATGACTTTAAGAAAATATACTGATACGAGTTCAGAAGAAAATTTGCTTTCTTTCACAGCATTTCTTAAAATAAATTCCTTTAGTTACTGATTGTTACTAGAGTTTAACTATGGTAACAATTTAATTACTACAATTTCTTCATAACTTTGAAAGTATGTGGGATGATAAAACCCTATTTTCCTTGCCACTACCAAATTCATCTTTTAATATTGCCACTCACCGTTTTGCTCTCTTGTTTCCAGATTCTTTAGCCTGTCTTTATTAAAAAATAGCCCTCAACAATCTGTCCCTAGCTTCCATTCTTCACATCTTTCTAATAACAGAACTCTGTTATTAGAGTTACGTTTGGTCTGTTTCTGTCATTATCTACCCTGCCATTAAAATTTCTTCTTTTCCCTCAATAAAATATCTATTCCTAATTGACACATATAAAACCCTTCCCAATCCTTCATGTTTTGAATAATGAAAGTGCCACCTCCTAAGAGAAGATTGCCTGATCCCTCTGGATGGATACAATTATTCTTTCTAATAAACTCTGTAGCATTTATTATCTGGGCTACATCATTAGATGCTCTTATTGCTTTTTTCATTATTTTACTATTCTTTTCCAACTTGTGTCTTCTTCCCTTGCCTCTCTCCAAAATCTTGAAAACACACACATACACACACACAGCCACAATTGAATTTTGCATCCTTGTATATCCTTAGCACCTTTTCTTACATGGTATAGCATTTGTTCAATGAACAATCGCACAAACCAATCAATCATTTGCTAATAAAGCACAGAAAAGAGAAGATAAAACTGAAGATGAAAACCAGAACTCTCTTAAAAGTGCTTATAGTCTTGCATATGACATTTCTAACTCAGTTTCTCCTTTCAGTATATGTGTGAATGTCCAAGTTCACTAGACCAATCAGAACAGGTCTTGTTTGGCAGCTGGACTCTGAAATTTGATTTGAGGAACACGAGAGTGTAAGAGGGTAGGATATGGTCAGTCAAGAGGACTAAGGAACACATGTAGAAGGCTCAATTCTTTATATAATTTCTGTAAATTACATTGACATCATGGATTCTGGGGCTGGAGATAGGACTAGATATTCATTAATCACAGCATTGGCAGTAATATCATGTTTAATTAATTCAATAAATATAAATATTTACCTATTAACTATATTTGTTTTAAACACTGCCCTGTATACTATCCATAAATTTGTTTCCTTAGTTGATTGAACTTGGCCATTGTATGGCTAAGTATAAGCCTCTAATGCCAACATCCCCCACCTTGTAAAAGCTAAATAACAATGTACACTGAATACATCTTTAAAAAATACTCTCTTGCCACCAACCAAAAAAAAAAAAAAAACTCCCAAAATTTAATAATACCAATTAAGTAGTTCATGTAAACCATCATCTTCTTTTGGATAAAATGCATGTAGTATAAAACACTTAGAAGCCTCATTTTGCCTCACATATTTTTCAACTTCAATAAATTAAAGCCACTAGAGAACCAGACTTAGGAAAGATATATTCCCAGCACAATACTCTATTATTTTTTTTTTACAACTGGTCTCATGGAAAAATATCCCTCACTAGGAGGTCGTTTATTTTCTTTCCCTCTGGAAATTTAATGAAATAATAATGAATATAAAACTGAAAAAATGCATTATGATTATATGCAACCAGACATTTAAAAATTATAAATCTATATACAATTTTGAAGTGATTAATTACAAATCATTTTTAGAACAGTCAGCCTGCAATGGCACAGCTATTGGGATTTTATTTTAAAGGTCAATGGATTTCATTTTTAAAGTATCTATCTTTAACTTACAATGTTTATAAATCTATATTTTTATATGGCTTCCAGTTTTAAGTAAATGTAACAGTGAAGTGTCCTGTATTTAATCATAGTGTATATTAGTTTTATAACCACTTCATTGCCACACATGGATTTTGTTACTGTTGGTAAAGATCTCAAATGCATAACACATGATGATGTAAATGGACATTTCTAAAAGCATTTCAAAGTCAGTAAAATTTGATGTACAATAAATAGGTCTGCAGTCCTTAGAGGACTCTGCCCTTATTATCACACTAAACCCATATTGGCTTTTCAATAAACCTTGGTGTTCATGAACAGTATTCTTGTTCATTAATTTCCTAGTTTGCAGTATAAGCAACTAACTCCATGGCAAAAGAATCCTTAAAAATACACATAGTACATGGAAAATAATTTTTGACTGTTCACCTTGATTCAAACCTACCCTAAAGTTAGGTAACAAGCCCTGTCTATAGCAGCTCCTGTAAGGATTGGACAAGTGTAGTGAATTGGTGAAATTGATTTGTCCAAACTTAAATAGCTCTCATTTATCTTTTATAATGGATTTTATAAGGATTTAAAGGCACCTAACTATCCACCTACCCACTCACTCTTTACTACATAATATGATTTTGATCACATAGTGTTTAAACCCTAGGACAATAAAACTCAAAGAAGTTAAAATGTAATTTTATATGACACATACACACTCCACAGAAGTGTTGTTACAAATTAACCCCATGTTTTCTCCTTCCTTCCCTACCAGCCATACTCTTTTCAAAAGAAGGGCTCTAAAACGTAGCTCTAAACAAGAGCTGCTTTATTCTCACACTCTCCCATTAGAAATCTTCAATCTTACTTGCTTAAAGCATCTTAGGAGCAGCTTGGCTGATATAGCAAAAAGTTCTTTGGATTCTGAGAAAACATTGTTTTTAATTTTTAATTTTCTTGTTTTGTTCATTTGTTTGATAAAAATTCAAGGGAAACTAAGCTGTGAACTGTATAATTTTACCCAAACAGGAATCATAATAAATAACAATACTTAATATTTATTAAATTAGTTCTTGAGGTATCTGTTAAAATCTACTTTTGTAAAATACAATTTCAAAAATCAAAAAAAAAAAAAACCCAGAATCTCCTCTTTTTTACTTTTATAAATCACTATACTCCAGAATATGGGCTTCGAGGAAAAAAGGGAAAAACACACCACAAAATCACATATCCTCAATTTTAGAAGTTTCATTTAAAAAGCAATTTAAGAAAAAATCAAATAACCCCATCAACAAATGGGCAAAGGAAATGAACAGAAACTTTTCAAAAGAAGACATAATAATGGCCAGCAAACATATAAAAAAATGCTCAATATCTCTAATTATTAGAGAAATGCAAATCAAAACCACAATGAGATATCACCTAACCCCAGTGAGATTGGCCTCTATCAAAAAATCACAAAACAACAAATGGTTGTTTTTTTTTCAAAAAATTGCAGAAATATCTATCTATCATCTACACACACATATATACATACACATATATATCCTTAGTTAGAGGTCTTTATTGTTGTATTTGTACAAATATCTTCTATTCTGTGGCTTGCCTTTTCACTCTTGTTTTCTTTGGCTTGTCTTTTTACCCTCTTAATGGTACCTTTCATTAAACAGAAATTCATGAGGAATAATTTTTTAACAAGCTTAAATGGCTCTGGGTTAATTCAAATTTTCTCTTTCATCTTGTATCAATTTTGGTAGTTATAATTTACCAAGAAATTATCACTGTAATCTAATTTTTGAAATTTATTGATATGAAGTTGCTCTTACTACAACTTTATGATTCTTTTTCTAAAAAACTGTACTCAATCTATAGTCCTGAACCTTTTCCTTGTTCCTAACACTGCTTAATTATGCCTATGTATCTTTTTTACTTTATAAATACTGTTACAATTTTGTCTGTTTTCTTAATAATTTCAGATATTTAATATAGTCCCATCATTGTTGCATCTTGATTAATCAAGAGAGACTTCATTCCACATCACAAATTTGTTTAAAACTCTTCTAAGTTTTGTCCAGAACTTGAAGTAAGGACTTGAAGTTCTTTACTTGGATAGTATGTTTATATGAGTCTAAAAACATTAGATAAAAAATCCTACAGGAAATAGGATGAAAAATATTTAAATACTGAATAATATGCCCTGGCTTTTCATTTTAGGTTCTATATTGAATTTAAAGACTTTTCCTGAAATCCATCCAATCTATTATGTTTTTAATCAAGCTTTCCATCTCATAGGTTTTATGTGTGGAGATGAGAAGTGTGCTAATGCAGACAAGAAATTATACTGTCTGAAACTAACTATTACTTATGAAATAGCTGAATAAACATGTTGAAGGAATTTAGGTCATGATTGCCACAATAATTTTAGTGTAGTCTAAGTAAAAGTGGTTATGAAAGCATCAAAAGTAAAGTTCTTTTCTGCTTCAGACATAAAGCTGCTCAGGGTCCCTGGCTTCTACTGGAGGCTGTTTTTTACTTAGACTTGAAATAAAGGTTGCTTTTCCCACTCAGACCCAGAGCAGAATAGAAATCCCTTCCTACCACAGCAGGTTGGCTCCAAGTAGAGATTAAGAAAGGGAGAGACAGCACTATACACAAAGAAAAACAAGGCTATTTCTGGAAAATATGCTATTGGTGGCAGGCGTTTTTCAGAATATATTAGAAAAAGAGAGAAAGAAACTCTTTAGGTCTTTTAAATTAAGAATAGAGATCCTTAGAAGTCAATTCACTCTCTCCTCACACCCACAAAAAAACCTGGTGATTAAGGATGCAAAGTGCAGACTCTTAACAATGACGAGAAAATAACAATTTTTGTAACTAATATAAAAGATCAGCTATGAGGAAATGCCTGCTCCTAGTCTGATGGTGTTGGAGTATTAAAACACTTGAATACAGGAAAAGGATCAGTAAACTAAGTGGAACCAGATAAAGGGGTGAGAGGTGGAGGGAGGGCAATCCAGAAGGACCAGGTCAGGAGCATGATGTTAGTTACCTACACGCGGCTAAGACAGGGTGAGAGCGACATCCCCAGGGTGCCAGCCTCCACTCTGCTGCACCCACAGCAGGCATTGCTGTTTCAATAGGGCATTTCTTTCCTGCTGCTCTCAAGCATGCCTCAATAATCTCAACTACATTCTTGAGACTGCCATTTCTAATCTATCTATGAGAGATGGCCCATGAGAAGCAACTACTTTACTTTCATGGGGTTATAGGTTTTGCCCATTAGTTAGGGAGGGGAAATTAATAGTTAATAGAAATTTATATAACATGTATAGTTTATGTGTGTGCAAAACTCCATTATTCTTAGCCCATTGAACACAGTCATTGTCTACCAATCTCTGTATTTATAAAGTCTTGCAGTAATAGCCTCTTCAGGGATTGTTACAGATAGATATATGGATCGGGGGAGCCCTACTCACAACTGGGTAAAGATTTTGGTTTCTATGCTCTGCACCATATGCTGCCTTAATAAGGCTTATTTCTGCTCTGCTATACATTATGTGTGAACTCTTCAGCATTTGTTTGTTTTCTTTGTTTCAGAATTACTTATTTTCAGTCCTCTTATATGTGGCTATGTTTTAATTCTTCCCCTAAACTCTCCATCCTTGATTTTAGCATGTATGTATCTAAAATACTACCATCAGCTGCAGTATCTCTGGGGCACTGTTAAGCCATGATAGCGGTGGGGAGCTTGAGATGTGGGTTTTAGACAGCATGTGATTTGAGCTGCCCATGGGCATCTCCGCAGAGCAGAACTGAGCTCTGGAAAGTTGACTAGGACAAGTAGAAGAGGATGCATGTGACCTCATGTCTTAAGGCATTGATTCTCAACCATGGAGATCTCCCACGAAACATCAAATTCTACTTCAACCTGCAGCCTGACATTTTGATTTTATTGGTGACGAATAAGTCCCAGATCAAGATATGTTTTAAAAGCTCAGTGAGTATTTAATATGCATCCAAGGTAGAGAACTATTGTCTTACGGGGTAAAGTCTTGTTTAAGGCAAAGGGGCATAACAGGCAGTGTATTTATTAGGTGTTGTTTCCAAGAGTAGGCTCAGTGGTGGCCAAAAGGACCAGATGAGTCTGCTTTGTCCCACAGAGAGCAAATGCTTTAGGGTCAGTTTGCTTCAAACAGCCCTTTATCAGATTAGCTCTGTTTTTCTGTAATGGTTAGATCCCAAGGGCCACTTGAATTTCTTATCATGGCAGAGTCATATTTTCTAGCTAAGGGCCATCCCTGGGCTATCTTTTTGTATGGTCTTTCTAAGTGCAGGGCTCCTTCCCATCCCTCCCACCAGCTTTTTCATCTTTGGAGACATATTCACCTTCATTGTGAGGTGTACAATATTCCTATAATCTTATATATCTCTTACATAAATTTACATAAAACTGTGAAAGGAAGCATCATATTATGGTAGCTATATTCACAGAAGAAATGAATAAAGATAGAATTAATATGTTTAAGCATTTAAATATGCTTTCTCAACATAAATAATGATTTGGATGTATCAGAAAGAACCATGAAAAGAAAAAGAACTCAGTGAGCATGAAAGTGTTGTTGAATTGTCAGTTTTCCCATGACATTTTTGTGCTCCTATGGAAAAAATGCCCACACATTTAAATATACAGATTGTTTATTAAAATTTTATTAAATGCTTTCAGCTGAGGTTTAGAGTAATCCAATTTACTCCTGAATTGGAAAATGATAAAATAAACCTTACCAAATGTAATAATTTTGTTAAGATTTGAAAATTAAGATTATTTTATTTATTCAAAAAATTTGGACAATGTATTAATTCTGCAATCTATTGTCATCTTATAGGAAATGTTTGCTGTACACATAAACTGAAGTTGTGTACATTATGCTGACTCAAAACAGAACAAAGGAATTTGTCAAAAGATAATGTCAGGCTATTCAGACATGTTCTAATTGATTATTACATTTGGAATAATGTAGATATTTGTTGATCTGTGGGAGGTGAGGTGAGGCTAATCCATAATTTATCAATTTCACTGAAAAACAATCAAAGGCATGTTTGTACATAACTAGATATGCTTTTTTGTGTTAGAAAAATGGATCAATAATTAGATCTTGTTGCAAAGATCCCCTTGTGATAATGTAAGAATGTACCTTTGATTTGTTGTCAATGTAACTGGATAATTAATTTTAATTTTCAAAGGCCTAGGCTTGCAAGAAAATGCCTTAGGATTAATATTTGACCTCTAGCTGTTGAACAAATTATAAATTTGATTATTTAAAATATATTTGTGGAGGCTATTATCAGTAGAAGAAATAGAATCTTCTAATAAGTAGATGGGTTTTAAGTTTGATTCTAGTGTTGCTTTTATGCTCTATTACTATGAGCTAAATTCCATGGAAACAGAGCAAGAAGTATGTTAGTTTAACCATGAAGCACTTTATAATAGGCATTGTACATGATTGTCTATTCATAACATCAGGTGCAGCTGCTTCAAAAGCACAGAAGACTCAGGGCATATAGGGAAAAAAACTAAATTATTCTTAGGCAGGGATGTGTATGCCTTTGGAGAAACAAATGATTTTAATGTGACATTTGAATTTGTTTCAGACAACTAAATTTCATGACAGGAGAATTATGACTATAAAATACGTATTTCCAAAACATACTCAGTTGAGATGTTGTTTTAACATATTTGTACTTACGTCTTTATGATTGAGTTTGTTAACGTTACTGCTATTCTCCTGCACATATGGCTTCCAAACGTAGACATCTTTGACTCATCCTTATTTTCTCCCATATCTTCTCTCTCCTCCACTGCAAAGCATCTGCCCAGCGTGCTTAATCTAATTAATTCATGATTTCTTGTATATCATTTATCTGGTCAGAAACTATTAATGCTTCCCCATTACATAGTGAGTTTTAAGTAAAATGTCTTTTGCTATCAAGGACAGCAGTATTACTAAGAAAATTCAATTTTTAAAAATTATGTCATAAAAATCAGTTGTTTAAACGTCTATGTGTGAACCGGCGGGGGAGTGGGACGGTAAGTTTCAAGGAAATGAGTAAATAACACCAGAGCAGCAAAAACAAGATTATATTTTATTCAGGAATTTCAGTAATGAAATTATCATTTAAAATGACTGTAGTAGTATTTTGTGAAGGCTAAAAATAGCAAACTGGTTGCTCAAAACCAGCAAAAATAAACCAAAATATCCCTGGGAAAATTCTAAAGAGCATGTAAGATCAGACAAGAATCAATAAACTTTGTACAATCAAAATGAGTTTTAGTGCTGTTTACAACTTCCAGCAGGAAACAGAAGAAAGAATGCCAGCTGAGCATCCATTTACTGCACACCAAGCAGGTGTGTGTTCCTGCTCCGTTTATTCGATGGCATTTTTCCAGTGAGCGAGATGCTTCTTTCCAATCACAATAACATTATATCCAGCAGCTGCTGGAGTAATGCCAGTTTTTCTTTCTCCTTAATTATTCAGTCATGTTCTCTCTAATTCATATTACAAAAACTCACACAGTAGGAGAAATGGCTGAACAAATTCTTTAGTCTAAGAGACATGCAAAGTCCCCAAAATATAGCCTTAATCTATTTAGCTATTTCACGTTCTCCTGTTTCCTCAATATGTAGCATTAGCATAGTGTTTAGGAATATGGGCTTGATCGTCACTATCTTAGTTCAAATTTCAACTCCCGTACTTATCAGTTGTGCTCTTTGAGGCAATTTACACGAACAATTTGTTCCTTAAGTTCTTCATCTGTAAAATGGTGATGATTTAATACTAATACCCTATAACTTTATTGAGGAATTGCACCGTGGTTATTAGCTCAGACTGTGCAGACTATTGGCTACACCTGGTATGCAATTATCAAGCATCACGGGGGGCTATCTGAGTGGCTGTTTCCTAAATATGAACCTCTTTGCCTCTGTTGATGCCTCTGATAAGCATGCCATTTCATCCTTCTTGGCCTGCTATAATAAAATCTTAACTACTCCTGTAGGTCTATCTATAACGCAAATCTTCTAATCCTTTCAGTCTGTTCAAATGGATGGAATTTCACTTTCTTCTCTACTCCATTGAAAGCCCCTTTCCTCTAAGACTTAAGACCATTAAAGTGATTATATATACATAATATTTCCCCCCTTTCAACCTATATTAACAAGTTATTAATTTATTAGTGTAAAGGTGGCAAAATTTCACATTCTGTTTTGTATTTTCTAGATATATGGTGAGAAACAAATCAGAGGAAAGAAGGATGGCAGATACTTCCTTACTCTGCACTGTGGTTATTTGGTAAGAATACTTCGAGGTTTGCTCAATTAAGAGGCAGTGATTCCAGACCTGCCACTAAATAATGAGATAATATTTGGAAATATGTATTTCTCTGTTTACCTCTCTAAATCACAGGTATGTGCCTGAGGTTCTCAGCAAACGGCTGATTATTGCTTAGAGTATTCAGTGCTCTGCTGGCTGGCACTAAGAGCTCAGAATAAGCCAGGTTTAACTTTGATATCCATCTGGACTCTTGGACACAAGTGGTAGGAGACAGTAGTCACAGAGTTCAGTTTCTCTGAGCCTGCACAAACTTCCTGATTTTATTTCAAATCATTTTATTTTCCATGGGATCAATTTGAGATCAGAGCAAAATGTTCAAGTTTATTTTCCTTATTTTTCATTATACTTGCCCAAACTATGAGCCAGATAACTTTCCTTAACATACATTTGCATTTCCTACAAATATCATTTTGAATGACATTAAAATCGATCGTTATTAAAATTAATATTGCACAAGTAGCATTTAAAATATAAAGGTTTCAAAAACTGAAGAGAATTTTCTCTAGTGGAGATTTACTTTGCCATTTTCAACTCGGAAGCCCAAGATTCAAACAAAGGTATTCTTTGAAAGGTATTGTTGGGGCTGATCATTACTTATGCTATACATACAAAAAAAAAATTCTTAGAAAAAAGAAAACTGTTCTATTGTAATAATTTGAAGTCTGAACAATTAAATTCTTATTAGATTTGCATAGGATTTGCTCTGTAAGAATGCTTTTTCTGATTGTTAACATTTATTTATTTTACTTATTTGTGCATAATGGGGTAATATATCTAAAGAATCTTAATCTTGAGATATATATATATAGATAGATAGATAAATACATATCTACATATATATTTAAGTGCATGATTTTATATATAGTTATTTTGTTATGTATATATGTTATATATAATAAACCATATATAGTCATATTATATATATTTATATAACAAATTATTACATAATTTTATAAAGTTTATGCATTTTATTAATTTGATGGTGGCCATGTGAGTTAACTGAATAAATATTTCATAGTCTGGCTCTTTAAAATTTTGGGAATTTAGTCCTTACTGAGGAAATACACTCTAGAAATAATTAAGAAAAATATACAAAATTTTAAGAACAACTTATTTATCCTTGGTGTTTTCCTATTATATTTTAACTTTGATTTTAATGCTCAATTTTATTCTATTCTTCATAGCAAATAGTGGTTTCCTATTCAGTGAATAGATGTGGGCCTCACCAGAGGAGGCAACACCCAAGGAGGGCTGCAATGAGATGGAGGATCCTAAGTGTTGGTCCTGACATGCGGGTTTTCACCCAGGGCTGCTGAAGACTGTACAGCTACAGAAAAAAATAAAATAATTTAAGTTATACATGCCATGGAAAGCAAGAACATAGGAGCGAATCTAAACTATAGTCTGATGGCAGAAACAAGGCTATAAATGGGAAAACAAATTCTATGGTCAGAAGTTGCAGAGATGGAGAGCAAGTTGGACTGTGCGATTTAAGGTAGGTCAGGATGTGGCTGGTCAGAGCAAGGCCAGGGTATTGTAAGCTCATTCTACTGTGCTCTAAGCTGCCCAAGAGAGGGCTGAATGGACCTTGTCACATTAGAGAAATTCAAGGAACATGTGCATGACATAGAAATTGATGGCTAAGTATAAAAATGTATTAACTTTGAGCACAGGTTCTAATTTAATTTTTAATGGTTACTTTTTAATAGCAAATAATTCTTCATGGCTTTAATCACTGCCTTTATATATTCCAAATACTTACCAACAGTCCACTTTAACTGCAGAACCTGTACCATTTCCAAATAACCAGTGTACTTTTTCCCTTTGATATTACTTTGTTACCTCAAAATAGCAAATTTGAATTTGAATTTACCATCTTACCCTGAGACTGATTTCCCTTGTAATACTGTTTTTCTTTTTTTGTTAGTGGCATCCCGTGACTCTATGTACCTGTTCTCAAAATGTTTGATTTCACTTTTATTTGTCTCCTTCCTTTTAGCCTTAGGCCTTGATGTAGTTTGGAAAGTTGTTATCAGTAATAAAAAGTTTAGTTTGTTGAGCATTTTACATTTCCACTTGTTTCTGTACACTTGTGATTTACGCGCAACTTTTATATCAACAAGAAGCCACTCGGACTAAGGCTTCCTCATTGTCCTATTGGATCTCCTACATTGACTTCTAGTGAATTTGTATAGGAAAGCTACTTTACTGGCCAGAATATAGTAATGACCTGCGTGCATTAAAAAAATGTGAAAAGTGTCCAGCAGATTAGGCAAACATAAAAACAGGGAACATGGTTTTATTGAATTATCATAAGTTATGGGCCACATTCTTTCAATTTTGAGAAATCAATATACTTTTAATCTTAATGTTTCTGAAATTGGGAAATATACTTTATAAAAAAAGAAGCTTATATGCTGCTGGACAATGAAGTAAATTACAAAGCCTTTGTCATCTCTGAGCTAATGGAAACATGGTCAAGAATTGAAGGTGTCCATTCATCTGACTGCTGTTTCATAAGACTGCTCCTTGAGAGGAGGCATTTGTCTCAATACCACCAGAGGTGGTTGAATTTTAAATTTGGATCTGCTTTTGTCATTTAAAATGTCCACAAAAAGCATTATACCCTTAGGGAGCACTGAAACTAAAAGTTACTGTGAACCTAGACAATTGCCTGCCTTTTGCCATCCAGCATAATTAAGGACTATAGCAATGCCAAGTTTCTTGGAATTGATCACAGACTTGTCAAAACTAGATAAGGTTCGCCGGGTGCGGTGGCTCACGCCTGTAATCCTAGCTCTCTGGGAGGCCGAGGCGGGCGGATCGTTTGAGATCAGGAGTTCGAGACCAGCCTAAGCAAGAGCGAGACCCCGTCTCTACCAAAAATAGAAAGAAATTAATTGGACAGCTAAAAATATATAGAAAAATAAAAAAATTAGCCGGGTGTGGTGGCACATGCCTGTAGTCCCAGCTACTCGGGAGGCTGAGGCAGTAGGATTGCTTGAGCCCAGGAGTCTGAGGTTGCTGTGAGCTAGGCTGACGCCA
>CAUYSK010125664.1:0-10837 GCA_963575035.1 Avahi laniger
TTTTTTTTTTTAAAAAATCAGAGTTATATAGATGTCTCTGGTGAGGTGTGAGTGTGTGTTATTTTGTGTCTTTCTCTCTCTCTCTCTCTCTCTCTCTCTCTCTCTCTCTCTCTCTCTCTCTCTCTCCCTCTCTCCCTCTCTCTCCCTCCCTCCCTCCCTCCCTCCCTCTCCCCCTCTCCCCCTCTCCCTCTCTCTCCAATCCTTACCCCAACTCTGTCCTAAGTGGGTCTTTCTTGCAGGGGACAGAGTCTTCTAGTTCCTAAGCTCCTTTTGGGAGAGGCATTAGAATCTTGGCTCTTGGTCCAGTCACTTCTCTGGGCTGAGCTGGGGTGCCGTCTGTGTCAAGTACAGAGTGGTCTCCCCCCTCTGGCCACCATCAGAAGGGCCTTTGTACCCCAGTCCTGCCCCTCCGCCAGGATGCTGCCCACACCCCATGAATGATGGAAATCCCCTGTCAGAGCACAGCCCTCAGCAACCCTGCTCCAAAAGCAAAACATCTTCCACCAACAGAAGTCTTGCCCGTCTTTATTTTACCTTAGGAAATAAATTGGGGCTGGAATAATTCATTAAGTCAATTATAAATTGGATTTAGGGGAAAAATTAATTTCCTTTGTGAATGTGAACCTAACTTTTTCTGTGCTTGGAGAAAGTTGCTTATGAAATGCAATTTTAATAACTATGAACTTTAGTTTTTAGTTTCTGTGTCCACCCTTTCCCTCCCCCTAGCAATTCTGAATGATTTCCATGTAGCTTTTCATAAGAAAACTGGAGTCAAATTCTTAACAGTACAGTAATTTCATAATGTGTATGAATTTGCTTTCCTGAACAATAATGAGTCTCTAAACAAGTGAAGAATGTGATGTGTGTGTTTATACATTTTCATAATGCAAAGGAACATATCTTTGCTTTATTTTAGCCTCATTTTAGTAAAACTGGTATCAAGTAAGGAATGTGGATTTGGGGTCCCACGCGTGTGTTTTTTCTTGCTCTGTGCCTGTTTCCAACCTCCTGTTCCTTTCGTTTCCTCCCCTCCTTCCTGCTTTTCCTGGCTGTGCTGAGGTGCTAGCCCCGAGGTAATTTGGTAAGAAAAACATGGTACTGCTTAGAGCCCAAAAAGGATATGCATTAGGTCAGTGGTCCCCAACCTTTTTGGCACCAGGGACCGGTTTCATGGAAGACAGTTTTTCTATGGATGGGGGTGTTGGGATATTGGGGTGGTGGGGGCGTGGGAGGTGGGGGGGTGGGTGTGGGGATAGTTTCAGGATGATTCAAGCACATTACACATTTATTGTGCAGTCAAACCGCTCTGCTAATGACAATCTGTATTTGCAGCCGCTCCCCAGTGCTAGCATCACTGCCTCAGCTCCACCTCAGATCATCAGGCATTAGATTCTCATAAGGAGTGTGCAACCCAGATCCCTCGCATGCACAGTTTACAGTAGGGTTCGCCTTCCTATGAGAATCTAATGCTGAGGCTGATCTGATGGGAGGCAGAGCTTATGTGGTGATGCAAGCGATGGGGAGCGGCTGTAGATACAGATGAAGCTTCGCTTGTTCAACCGCCACCTACCTCATGTTGTGCAGCCTGGTTGCTAACAGGCCACGGTACAGGTTAGCATCAGCATTAAGTGGTAGAGGGGCTCTGTCTTTTCTTTCTGGATGCTTGGTTGTTATCTAGCCCCAGGCCTGGTAATAATCAGGAAAACCTGTGGCAAGACAAGACCCAGACTCACCAAGCCCCAGCCCTTTTCCCAGGATGGGTATTTAGTCCATTTCAGCAAAGGACAGATGGTTGTTACAGATTCTGAAGTCTCCCACAGCACTCAGCAAAGTCTCTGGGAGTCTAAGTTAGGTTTAACACCTAGGTGGCATCACAGAGAAAGCCCTTGGTTGCCAATCATTTGCTTGTTTCTTTCTTATTTTTAAATGTGTTTATTTATTTATTTTTAAATGGATAAAACATTCTCTTGGTTTGAAAACCAAAAAGTCTAACTTACTGCACATTCAGCATCCTCCGTCCTGTCCCATTCCCCAGGGACCCAGTCTCTTGCCTGTGCAAGGAGCCAGGTTTCTTTCTTTCATAAGTGTCCCTTCCAGAGTTGCCTTACACATACTCACCAGCAAGCAAACGCAAGTGTAGATTCTCACTTTGCCAGTCAGTTCCTTATCCGTTTATCTCCTCTCTCACATGCTCACTTTATTTCCTTTTATTCTACTCTCATGATGTTTTCTTGAGCTTTCTTCGAGGAGAAAGATCAGTGGTCGTTTGTTCTGCTTATGCCCGATGCCCTGAACAAGTTCATGTGTGCTTGTCTTTTTCCCTCAGATGAGGTGGAAAGTGAGAAATGGTACCTGTCTACAGACCTCCCTTCAACAGCTATCAAGACAGAACCGATAACAGATGAGCCACCCCCAGGACTTGTTCCCTCTGTCACTCTGACCATTACAGCCATCTCCACCCCTTTCGAGAAGGAGGAATCTCCTCTGGAAATGAATACTGGGGTATACTCAATTTTCATTCGTACAAATAGGTTGTACAGATCCTCATTGTCTCATAAGGCATTTAATCTTTTTGCAGTTAGTGGCTGTATGTATTTAAGGACGTATAACTATGTATATATTTATGTATTTATGCATATTATTAAGGGTATGTTGATTTTTTTATCAGCTTCATTTGAAGTCACTGTTCAGAAAAATTGGTAGCAAAGCCGATTTCATTTTTTCATTGGTTACTATTACAGAATATAAAACGTAGATGAATATCCATGGTAAAAATAAATTGCCCATGGCACTGATTTTTAAGCAGTGGAAAGGAGGTGGTTAAGATGGTGATGCAATCCATGGCTTAGAGTGCATGGCTGTTGGGAATACTAGTTCCTGTGTAATGTTTACTTTCCCTGTGCAATGCTGAGCTGCCCTTACTCATTGCAGCAACCTCCCACCTACTGATTCTTATTATGTTACCTGTGGAAAGCACAAGAAGTCAGGAACTTCTTCTTGCTTGATTCTACACCTACAGCAAATCGAATTTAATTTTATTCCACCTTCTTTCTGAGTATTTCCAGTGTCTGGCAATGGACCAGAATCATACTTGAGCATCTTTTTACGGAGGTGGAAGCCAGTCTTAACTTTCTTTAAGTTTAAAGCCTCGGGCTATAAACAATAACTTTGTCAACACTCCTTAAGTCAGATTCTCTATGAGCAAGACAGAGTGCCTACCTGTTCAGGAAAAGGTGCTGTGGACTGAGTAGAGCCACAAAAGCATCACTGGATACTCACTTCTCAGTCCCTTTGTGTAGAAGATGAAGGGCTGTAGACAGAAGACCTCTGCAGCTGCCCTGTAGGGTTCCTGTCTCCATAGCACCCTGAGTCTCTTTATTGGACTGGCCTCCTGCAGTCTGTATTAATCTCCTTAAGATTTGGATCCGTAAGATTTTAGTTCAGTTGCTTTTTCAGTATGTAACTAACAAAGCTCAGGGTCATGGCCTTGCTCCCTGTGTATGGGTCAAATAACTTCTCTCTGTTCCCTACTGGCTATTTCATGGTTAGATGTTGTCAGTCGTCAGGGAGCTGGAGGAAAAGGATGCCGGTTGATGCACAGTCCTTACCGCAGAACAAATTAGTGGAGCCTGGTGACCCTTTAAAAATTACCAGAATATTCTGTGATAAAATGCATTTATAGTACCACAAAAACAATAGAAAGAAGCACTGATAAGTGAGCCTTGGGTTTTTAATTTTCGGATTCTGAGGGTTCCATCAGCTGTAATATCAGGTTTGGCAATGAGAAGAAGGTTAAGAACTAAAATGACTCCCCGCCAAAGAAGCTACCTATGCTCAGCTGTGCTCTAGAGAGGCAGGGTGGTCCCAAGAGGAAGATACAGATGACAAATAGCTCTTCTGTATGTTTCTTCAAGCCTGTAATTGGTTTTTAAAAATTGTGTTCTTTTTTCAGGTGGATTCCTCATGCCAGACCGTTATTCCTAAAATTAAGCTGGAGCCTCATGAAGTGGATCAGTTTCTGAACTTCTCTCCTAAAGAAGGTCTGTCTACTTTCCCTGCCCTCCTTCGGGTTACTAGGTGTAGCTGTGTAGCTGCCCAGTCTAAAGAGAAAGAGAATATGGGCAAGGGCGCTGGGATTAGTTCGTACTACAAGTGTAGCTTGCTTTATGAAATAGCTCTGTTCTTAAAAACCTTGCTTCCATATAAAAATTTTGAAACCTAAATATTATGTTCCCATATATGTACATGCTCGATTTCCAGCTAGATGTTCCTGTACCTTTGCTCCCAGCCAGGGTGATTTTTCAAAACCTTTATAGACTGCTACAACGTGGGCACTGACATACAAGAGAACGGCAGCCTTAAGCCTTCTTGGTATGAACATGATACAGCCCCGCATGTAAACAGCAGTCCACAAAGGCGCCTTGCTTCATTAAAACAACTGCAGTTTCAACCTTTTGTAAAGTGAATTCACAGTTTATCTGTCTGGCCAATTCGGTGTTTTTGTTTTTGTTCTTAAATCATGTCTTTTGAATCATAAAATTCAGTGTTTTAAAATGTTGACTTTGGATGACAGCAGTTGCAAGGAGCCCCCTACCTATATTGTAATGTCCATGGCCCCTAATTATGCATCTCATTGGGCTTCTTGCCATCCATTTAGAACTGTGTAGTATCATACTTGAAGGTGTCATACTTTTACATTTTTCTTTCTCTATGTTAGTTTAAAGGTAAATAAAAGGCCAACCCTGATTAAATTGACTAGAATCTATATTGAGACACTATTTCTTTGCACTGAGTGATAAACATTAGAGCCTTTCAGTTTTATGCACTGCTATAAGGTAATTCCTTTCATTTTTACGCACCGGTTGTTACCATCAAATACATCTTGCTCTTTTAATTTATGTTGCAATATGGTTCAGAAAGTGTCGTAAGTGTAGTAATGAATCCCACAGTGGCTTCAGAATTCGGAGTCACTGGAGGAGAAATGTTTCAAGAATACAATAAAGGGCAGTCTTTCCTCATTATCCTGGATAAACAGAGATAAGGAAATTCAATATCCTTGAATGCATCAGAGTTTCTAAGCAAAGTAGCTTGTTGTCCCCAGACCTCGCAGTAACCCAAGAGTGGCATTTCAAGTGATATTTAGAAATCTGATACTGAGGCACCTGTGGCCAGATCAGTAGCTCTCAATAGGTAGGAAAGATGAGATTCAAGTTTGTTTCACTCACTTTTCTTGTCATTCCATTTCTGCTTTTTGTGGGGTGCCCTCTGCTTGGAGAGAACAGTGTTAGAATGATTTGGCCTGTGCCAAGTGAAAGGGACAGGGGAGCTCTAGGTACTCTTGGCTAATTTTGGGGAATATAACAGCACAGAGTGGCAGGAAAATGGAGCCCCTAACAGGTTAGTGTGCTGCCTGGTGGTGTGTGTGTGTTTTACCATCAAGTGCCATAGATTCATTGCATTAGAAAAACCTTGATTAACACTCTCAGGACTCCTACTTTCTAGCCAAGCACATACATATTTAAGACACATGCTCACTTTCTTTAGCTGCCTGCAACTGTTGCCTGGAGTGTTGGGAATAGAGCGTATAGGATTATTTTAGAATATTCTTTAGTTTTAAGAGTGCACACAGACATTAAAAAGCCCAGGGAGCTCTTTGGCAAGACTTTGGCAGAGAAAAATGGAAAGAAGAAGCATCTAGATAAAAGTAGTATGTTGAGAGAGAGAGAGAGAGAGAAGAAAGAAAAGTGTGCTGGAGTGGGGGTGGCTGAGAGGGACGATGCCTGTTGTCACCTTGGATATTCAGGTCTTTAAGCAGGAGAGAGAGCTGCCTGACTGCTGCCTGTCATCTCCTAGGGCAGCTGTGGGTCAGTAGTTGTGTCTCAGAACGGACAGTCTCCATCTGAAGGAGAGAAAAGATGAAGTGCTGAGGCTCCCCACAGCCTCCAGCAGTTCTCTGGCCGAGCAGACCCAGCTGTGCATGAAGCACCCGGACACCGTGCCCACCGCAGAGCTGCCGTTCTAAAGGCTCTATTGTCCTGGGGGCCCCAAGAGTGAAGGGTCACCTGAAGTTATCTCTTTGGGCTCAGTAACAGTGGCTGGCACAACAGAAATATCCACTATTAAATCCAGATTGGATTCTTCCTTCAGAAACCCCTCCCTGCAGCCTGGAGAGGCCTGATGGACACCGACTAGGGCTCGCAGGCCCTGGCAGAGGGGGGCGTGTCGTGGCTTGCTGAGGAAGGGCAAAGGGTGGACTTTCGCATGCTCGCGCATGTTGGAGGAGAAAGCCCCCTATTGCCCCTCTTATTTTTCCTGTGCCTACTCATCTATCTAAAGGTGATTTAGTATTTTCTGAATGAAGACTGCTTGGCGCCGTGCCTGCGGGCCTGACCAGCACATTCCTCCAGAAATGAATGAGCTTTTCTCACAGCAGCCATTGGGAACCCTCATGGGGCTCCCAGGTTGTGCTATCTTTTCAAAGATTATTCATTTATTTATTTATTTTTGAGACAGAGTCTGGCTCTGTTGCCCAGGCTAGAGTGCCGTGGCGTCAGCCTAGCTCACAGCAACCTCAAACCCCTGGGCTCAAGCGATCCTTCTGCCTCAGCCTCCCGAGTAGCTGGGACTACGGGCATGCGCCACTATGCCTGGCTAATTTTTTATATATATATATTTTTAGTTGTCCAGATAATTTCTTTTTATTTTTTTAGTAGAGACGGGAGTCTCGCTCTTGCTCAGGCTGGTCTCGAACTCCTGACCTTGAGCGATCTACCCACCTTGGCCTCCCAGAGTGCGTGAGCCACTGCTCCCGGCCTAAAAGATTTTTTTAAAAGTGCATAATACATTGACATGGTTTACAAATCAAACTGTATAAACTATCTGAAAAAGAATACAGTGAAGCCTTAACACGCTGTCTCAGTCTACCCTGATTTCTCCCTGCCTGCCTTGGGTCACCCCGTTACTGGTTTCTTGTATATGCTTCTGGTGCTTCTTTATGCCAGCGTAAGCAAATATGAGTCTATATTCTCTTTCTCTCCTTTTTCGCACAAAAGGAGACTACTGTATACATCGTCTGCACTTGGCTTCCCTCCCGTTCCTCCACTTAGCAATGCTCCTTGGAGAACTTTCCACGTCAGCTCATGGGGGCCCCTCACTCGTTTATTAGACAGTCCGAGTTCCACTTTGCGGATGCACATGGTTTGTGTCACCAGGCCCACATCCTTCTCTGTGGCTCCGGGATGGATGAAATGCGCTTTCTTTCTTCAGCCCCCGGAGACCACCTGCACCTACCGCCCACCCCTCCCAGCAGTCACGGCAGTGACTCAGAGGGCAGCCTGAGCCCCAACCCGCGCCTGCACCCCTTCAGCCTGCCTCAGACGCACAGCCCTGCCAGAGCCGCGCCCCGGGCCCCCTCCGCCCTCTCCAGCTCCCCGCTGCTCACAGCGCCTCATGTAAGTATGTACCGGGCATCTCTGCACAGTCCCGAACCCTCTCTGTTCTCTCCTGTGGGGCTTCCAGAGCGGGGCCACTCAAGGCTGTTTGCTTTTTACTCTTGTCTAGAAGTTTCTGGTTAGCGGCTAAAGCAGGGGGATGACCAGCCTAACGAACATTCTTTAAGAACTGCTCATAAATCTCACCTCGCTACCACAATTCTGTTCCTTTTCACGTGTCCACTTTCAGTTTTTATTCACGTTTATTTTACGGAGCTATAGACATAAGGAATAACAATTTTTGGTTTTTTTTTCCTCAAAATTATACCATAAATATTTACCCTTCTTTAGTGGTCTTTATAGCCTATAATAGAAATATCTTTTATATTTTAAATGAGCAGTCTTTGATGAACTTAAAAATCACTCTGAGATTAGATTCTTTGATGTGCAAGGTTCAAAAACATAGTATAGCCCTTTGTGTGTGTGTGTGGGGCGTATGACTCCTAACCCAGGAACTCAGATCAGAAATCATGACACTGTTCATCTCTTACTTACATAAGGACACCATTTTCCAATCAAAAAAGTAGAATAGATAATTTTTTATTGTTCTAAAGAGTGAATTGATTTCTATGGTCTTAAACATTATAATCAACTTTTTTGAATTTATAATATGACTAGCAAATTGAAATGAAATGATATATTTAAAAATTCTGTAAGAGTCATTCATCCATTAGCATAACTTTAAAAATTTGGATTGATTGTGTCCCAGAAAATTCTAGATCTGTAGCCATATTCTTACATATGACCAATACCGAGAACAAGGGAATTAACTCTTTCTACTCTTTACCTTCTCTGCTTGGACCTGACTTTTCACTCCTTGGATCACTAGATTAGCTTTTATCCTGTATGTCTGTGTGTCCTACCATGATTAATATTCTGCATGCTTACGGAGGAATCTTCCCCATGTCATACTCTTGCCCAACAATCGTGTTGTGTTTCCCCGTTAAGCCCTAATACTCATTATCATGTGTCCAGCACTCTGCGACTTCAAGAACACCTTACCTAGTCTAGGCAGATTGGGCATCTTCAGTTACTTTTCTCAGTCCTGCCTTTTGCTTGGAATACCCTTCTTTTTCTTCTGTAAGTCATCTCCTTTCTTTCAGGAGGCCCAATTCAAGCCTTGTCTCCTACTTTAAACCTTCCCTGATCACACAAATTCATATGAACATTCTCTTTCTTCGATTTTTAATGCACCTTCAGTTAATATTACAGTTTAGCATTTAATTACTCTCACCCCTTCACGGGTATCAATTCAGTCTTGGTCACGAGCTCCTTGAGAGATGGGGTTTGTTTGGAGTCCTCCATGGCATTCAGCATGGAGCTAACATGCCATAGGGACTTGGTTTGTTTGACTAGTTAGAAACACATCAATCTATTATGGGTTAAATGAGATGAGCTACAGTTCTTGTCTTCATTGCTGATGCACAATCTGGGACTACTGAAGCCAGAGGCTTCCCTGGAAAGTGCCTGCAGGTGTGCCCCTGGGAGCTATGGCCCCTTAGCTACAAGTGGAGGTGAGAAGTGATTCCTGCTGTGTAGAGAGCACCTTATAAAATGGCGTTTTCACAAGGAGAACAGCAAAGCTCTTCCACAAAACAAAGGTGCGTGTGAATCCTTCATCATTCCAAGGCCAGGAAATGTCCAGGGATGTGGGAAATGAATTCTCTACTTTTGTTTTTCACATTTTGGCTAGTGGGGTGCTTCCTGGGAAATAATGGATGGTGGCTTCTTTATCTTTGCCCTTGAACTATAATCCTTGGGTTATAACACTCACATGGAAGTGTCTTCCCCATCTTTGCTTTCACTTTGAAGTGCCAGTTTCTCCCCCAAAGCAGATGGGGCATCCTTTTCTCTGAGCCATCTGTAAGACATTAGAATGGATCCTCATCGCCCCACTAGGAGGTGATTCTTCAGTGTGCCCACTTCTTCTTTGACCCTTTCCTTGGTCTGCACAGAAACTGCAGGGATCAGGCCCACTGGTCCTGACCGAGGAGGAGAAGAGGACTCTGATCGCTGAGGGCTATCCCATCCCCACCAAATTGCCCCTAACAAAATCAGAGGAGAAGGCCCTGAAGAAAATCCGGAGGAAAATCAAGAATAAGGTGAGCGCTTCAAATCGAGGCACTTCTGTGAGCAGAGACATTGGGGGGAATTGAGTGAGCACGTCCCCCGCTCCCCTTCCCTTTCCGCTTCCAATGTCTTAAGATGATACATTCACAGGCATGAGGAAGATATTAGAACTTCCATCTAAATTTATTTTTTTAATCTCAGCCTTTTAAATTTCAGTTTAATCATGTACATAATAATTTCCTCTAGAATATGTGTATGTAATTTTTAACTAAATACAAATACATTGGAGGTGCTTGCTTAAATTTTTTTTCTTTTTTGATGCATCTGTTTATTTTTTAATTTTTTTTCCATTTTTAAAAGTTGCAATAGATTTAGGGGGAACAGTGGTTTTTTTAATACATGGGTGAATTGTATAATGGCTTTTAGTGTACCCGTCAACTGAATAGTGTACACTGTACCTGGTAGGTAATTTTTGATCCCTCATCCTCCCCCGACCCTCTCCCCTTCTGAGTGTCCAAAGTCCATTATACCACCCTATGTGACCATGTACACCCATCGTTTAGCTCCTACTTATAAGTGAGTATATGTGATGTTTGTTATTCTGTTCTTGAGATATTTTATGTAGGATAATGGCCTCCAGTTCCATCTAAGTTGCTACAAAAGATTATTTCATTCTGTTTTATGGCTGAGTAGTACTCCATGATATATATATATATATATACACACACACACACACACACCACATTTTCGTTATCCACTCATCAGTTCATGGGCACTTAGGTTGATTCCATACCTTTGCAGTTGTGAATTGTGCTGTGATAAACATTCAGGTGCAGGTGTCTTTTTGACATAATGACTTCTTTTCCTTTGGGTAGATACCCAAAGGAATCTTTGAATGGTAGATCTACTTTTATTAATAGTTCTTTGAGAAATCTCCATATTGATCTTCATAGCGGTTGTACTAATTTATATTCCCACCCATAGTGTATAAATGTTCCTGTTTCACTGTATCCACACTAACACCTATTGTTTTTTGACTTTTTAATAACGACCATTCTGACAAGGGTAAGGTGGTATCCCATTGTGGTTTTAATTTGTATTTCCCTGATGATTAGTGATGTTGAACATTTTTTTTTAATTTCTTTTTTTTTTATTATTATTCCAAGGTATTGTGAGGGTACAAACATTGTAGTTACACTTTATGTCTTTGCCTTCCCCAAATGCAGGTTAAAGGCGTGCCCTTCCCTCCCTTTAGTGCTCCCCGTGTCCTTTAGTTG
>CAUYSK010125665.1:0-13967 GCA_963575035.1 Avahi laniger
GTTTATTTTTGAGTTTTCAAAAATAAAAACTCACTATGTTAGTTTCTGTTGACCTACTATCACTCTAATTGGCTGTTAGCCACATATTCAGTATTTTTTCTCCAGTATCTTACCAAGAAGGTCATTCTGGGGCAACCACTCGTACAGCTGAGTATTGGGTCCTAAGGTATTTGGTTTCTTGCCATCATATCTCCATAAAACCTGTTAGGGTAAAGAAAATACCTTGTTCCATGGTGGAACTCCAAAGTTATGGCACGATAAAACTCTAAAAGGGTTATCAATCATCTAGTTAAATCCTCTCCATATAAAAGATGAAGAAATGAGAACAAGATTGTTAGGAAATGAGAACTATTAAAACTCTGAGGTAAATAGAATAACCAGATTTCATGTGCTTATGGTTGCAATCACTTTGGTATATAAAGAATTTTAAGTAACTTAGACGAATGATGCTTTCAATGATAAATTCAAGTATTTAAGAAACTGACAATGTATGCATAAAACACACGCATCAGTAATGATCTTTGCATTTATTTTATTTGTGTATTTTCTACAAGCTTCCATATTCTAAATTTAATATTCTGTTTATTCCTCCATTTAAATGTTTACATTAATTATCTTGGACACTTAATAGTTGTACATATGTATACATGATGTCTTCTTATAGGCATAGAATGTGGAGCATTCAAATCATGGTAATTGTGGTATCTATTCTCTCAAGCATTTGAGTGATATGAGTAGAAGTTCATTTATATCTACTTTTTATATAAGTAATTTCTTTACAGTTTGACATTATTTGATTTACAAAAATAACTGTAGGATGAGCTACTCGTGAAAAAGATACCAATGCTGCATTGGTAATATGCATGACTGCTGTTAAGTAGAATTTATTAAGCATTTCTTCCAAAAAAAAGTGTAAGTTTCAATTTTTGACACAAATCCAGAGTTTTATTGCTATTTCTAGTTTTGAAAATTCTTCCAATGTAGAAAAATAGAGCTGATGGTCAATTTATGAATAACAACACAGCTGTTAAAGAAGTCTAAAATTGTATTTTGCTAAATTTTGCTTAATAGATAAATTTTGCTTAACACTTAGATGATAGGCTACAGCAGTGATTCCTATGGTCTGCTATAACTAAGCCATGTCCATGTCCAGTACCAAAATAAGCTTATTGTAGAATATCCTGGCAATCCTTATCAACTTGCCTTCAGCACAAACAGTGCAGGCCAGGGGTAAAGGGCCAACAGAGGACAGGAAAATTGATTTTACTCTGATGCCAAGGGTAGCAGGAAATTTCAAATATTTACTTGTTTTTGTGGATGCCTTCTCAGGCTGAGTTGAGGCCTTTCATTGTCAGACAGAAAGAGCTTCTGAAGTGGTTAAGGCCTTAATAAAAGAGATTATTCCTAGGTTTGGAGTACCAGTTTTCATCCAGAGTCACAATGGTGTGGTCTTTGTGGCCCAGATAACACAGGATGTTTCCAAAGCCCTCGGTATAACTTGGAATCTACACACATCCTGGAGACCACGGGTCTCCTGGAAAGACTGAAAAGATGAATCACAATGTAAAAAAGACCTTATCTAAGATTTGCCGAGAAACTAATTTTACTTGGAATAAAGCACTGCCAATTGCCCTACTTAGAGTAAGAGTGGCCCCTAGAAGTAGGCTCAAGTTGAGCCCTTTTGAAATTCTATATGGGAGACCCTTCCTGTGCTCTATCTCTAGACTAAGGGACCCCAACAGCTTACTCATCAAAGAGCTAGATATCATTAGACATGCACAATCTGTAGATCTGATTCTAACTGCTATTCATGAGATTGCTTCCAGCAGATTGTGTTTCCCTGTGGACGTTCGTTACATCATATCCAACCCGGAGATTGGGTACTGCTTAAGATCTGGAGAAATCAACATCTGACAAGCAAGGGAAGCCCCAGTAGCTGGGGGCCTATGAAGTCTTGCTGGTGACCCACTCCTCTGTCAAGCTCGAGGGAGTCAAGTCCTGCATTCATCACAGCCAAATAAACCCAGCCAGCCCTGCCTGACTTCTGGCCCAGCATGAGAAACCAAAGAGATAAACTGAGCTCTCACAGGTGAACTAATGAGCCCCCGACAGACCTTAAATACCTCTTCAAGAAAAACCCTATAAAAGTAGTTCCTTTTGATCTTGGCCATTGTCATTGCTTTATGGGAAAAGGTGGGATATCCACCCCCACCTTTACTAGATGTGTAGTTCATATGTTATTTTATCATTGCCCTAATTATCATTATTACTGGGATTATCTGTATCTGGGATATTCTATGCCACGCCAGAATGGTCCCCTGCTTACCTTTGTTTAGACACTCTCACTCCTTATTTTAGGGCTTACTATCTATCTAACATTTAGGCTTTGGTGTTTTGACTTTAGCCACCCTTCTATCCTCCTTCCTTTGCCACATGTCCAAAAACGACGTGAAAACACGGTAGTTAAACTATCCCAAAGTATTGCAATAAGGGGAAATCTGTCTAATCATTGGATTTGCCAGCATCTCCCCAAATCCAACCAAGACAAACATCCGTCATCTGTTACCCCTTTTACTGACTTTTTAGACATCCCTGATATGTCCACCCACTTATATCTTCCTGTTCTTACCCACTTTTTAAGTTCCATTGGTCACTCGTCAAAATACCCCTACCCCATGTTTTCACTTGTTCCAATTCCTCAAGATAGGTAGAAAGCAGTGGTCCCCAGTACCAACTCGATCCCTAGCTTATTTGACCAACAGATATATCCGGGATGGATGGAGAGTCAGGTGAAGGAGGTGTCAGCTTTATGCCTATAGGTAAGGCACCTGAAATACCATGTAGATGGACCTGAAATACCATGTAGATGGACCTTGTCAATATTATGACCCTTGCTTTGATTCTGTGCTGGTGAAACTCTCTATGAATGAATCCATAAATGAAGACACCCTTGAAAGAATTACATGCAAACCTCCAGGATATAAGTTTGTCTGTTACATGGGGTCTGACCCTCCATTGCTGTGGTGGGCCCAATGTTGTATAGACAGCTTGCACATAGAAGGCTCTTGCCTGCTAGGTCATTTCATAACTCCATTCACTACAGTCCCTAACAATAAGAGCCTTTATTCCCTTCCCCATAGATTTATAAAAGGGTTGCCAGGAGGGTACCACGACACCTGGCAGCAAAACCCGGTAAGAGCACTAGTCCCTACTTATGGAGTATGTGCCAACAGGGACCTAATTAGAAACCTTTCTACAACTCTAGAACTTATCACAGAAGAAACTGCAAAAAGTCTTAGGGTTCAACAAAGGTCCCTCAACTTGCTAGCCTAGGTAGTCTTAGATAATCAGGTGGTGCTAGACTAGATTTCTTGTTGGCTAAACAAGGGGGAGACTGTGCAGTACTAAATACTACCTGTTGTGTTGTGTCTACATAAATTCTTCAAGAGAAGTTGAAACCTGAATAGAAAAAAATTTCCCAACAAGCTATGTGGCTACAACAGGGCTCTAGCACCGACACCACACATGACTGGTTTTCAGAAAAATTCACTTGGGTTCCCCAGAACTGTAGATCAGTTCTACAAGGACTCTTGAAGTTAGGAGTCTCACTCCTTATTTTAGGGCTTACTATCTATCTTACAGTCCACTGTTCACTTAAGTACTGTGCTAAAGCTGTAAACGAGGGTACTAACATTCTCATCATGCAAATCTTAGGTCCGAAACCCAGTACCCATGAATATTTGCAGATGACCGCCAAACGCTTTCATTCCTCTTACCCTTGGCTCAACCCCAACAGTGCCCCTTGTCAGCAGGAAGAAGCAAGATTTGTTCTCTGCCCTTTCCTGTCTCATTTTAACACACCTCAGGAATGAGATTGGGTGAAAGCCCAGAGGGAAATTGAAACCACCCTTTACAAATCAATAAAGGGATATAAGGCGAGAATTCGCCTTATAGATAAGGCCTAAAAGTCCGCAAAGGCACAGGCCTACCTACAAATGATGATAACAATCAGCCGCTATCCCCTCATTTGCTTTGTAACAATCAGCCACTATCCCCTTGTTTGCCCCTCTATAATTGCTGCTCTGGAGTCACATAGCTGGTGATCATAAAGATTCTTAACTTTCTCCATAGATAACATCACCTTTTCAAAATCTAAAGGTAGTTTTCTGAGAAATCTTCCAGGCCGCGCATTCCAGTGGATTGGCTGACCGACCCATCTGGAGGCCCATACTATGAAACTGACTCAGCTGTAATTCTGACCCCAGCCCAGGAACTGACTCGACACAAATTGATTTCTATACCCCTATGATTTTGCCCCAAACCTAGCCAATTAGCAAACCCAACTGCCTAATCTTTTGCCCACCAAATTATCTTTAAAAATCCTCTCTCTAAATCTCGGGGAGGCGGATTTGAGAAATTCATCCCATCTCCCTACTTAGTGCTCTGTAGAATTAAACCCTTTCTCCATTGCAACTCCAAATGCCTCAATGTATTGGCTCTTCTCTGTGTAGCAGGCAATACAACATGGTTGGATAGCAACAATCTTATAACAGAAAATCTTTAGGAATCCACTAAAAAAATTTAGACTGATAAACAAATAAAGGAAGTTTTTAGGATACAAGATCAATAAACAACAACAAAAAATATATTCCTCATAATTGCAATAAAAATTCAAAATAAAATTCAGATTAAAAGAGTCACACTTAAAATACCATCAAAAATAATACAATTCTTAGGAATAAATGTAACAAAAAATTGTACAACCTCCTCAGTGAAATCTATGAAACACTACTGAAAGTAATTATAGAATATATAATTAAATGAAATAGAATCTCACATTCCCAGATTGAAATACTTAATATTGTTATAATGGCCATACTATATTCCCTAAATTGATATATAGATTCAATGCAATTCTAGTAAATATCACAGCTAGTTTCTTTGCATAAATTGATAAGCTGATCCTAAATTGGAAGAAACACTTCTTGCTTTTAAAGACAAATATGAATCTATAGTAATCAAAAGAGTGTGATAGTATGTGGTATAGTAATGCAGATAAACCTACAGATCAATGAAATAGATTTTGGAGTGGAATCCAAACATATACCCACACATTCATGTTTTTATTTTTATTTTTTTTTAGAGACAAGGTCTGGCTCTGTTACCCAGGCTGGAGTGCAAAGGAACAATCATTGCTCACTGCAACACTACAACCAATAACTTCTGGACTCAAACAATCCTCCCACCTCAGGCTACCAAGTAGATAAGACTACAGATGCATGCCGCCATGCTTGCCTAATTTTCTGTTTGTTTTATAAACACATGGTCTCGTGATGTACCCCAGTGTGGTGTACAACTTCTGGACTCAGGTGACCCTCCTGTTTTTGCCTCCCAAATGCTGGGACTACAGGTCTAAGCCGCCATGCCCAGCCACATTTCTGGTTTTTAACAAAAGTGACAAAACAATTTAATGGCAAAGTACAGGTTATTTAACAAATGCTAGTGACAAAACTGATTATCCACATACAAAGAATAAAGTTGAACCTCCTACCTTAAACCATTTAAAAAATTAACTCAAAATAGATTTAAAATAACTTCAATATAAAGGTGAGAACTAAAAAAACTCTAAAAATAGAACATAGATATTAGTCTTTGTGACCTTGGATTTGCTAGTTTCTTAGATATGGCACCAAAAGAAAAAGCAATCAAATTGAAATTGATAAATTCGACTTCATCAAAATTAGCACTTTTGCACTTCAAAGAACATGATCAAGAATATGAAAAAAAAACAACCAGAACTGGACAATATATTTGTAAATTATTTGTCTAATGAAGGACTATTATAAAAAATATATTTTAAAAAATACAACTCAATAATAAGATGAATAAGCAAAACAAAAAGGGGCAAGGGATTTGAATAGAAATTCTGCCAAGAAAAATATACAATGGATGATAAGCATAAGAAAAAAGTTTCAACACTTTTAGAGAACAAGGAAATGTAAAACATAATGAGATATCACTTCACTCTCACTGGCTATAATCAAAAGATATATAATAAAAAGTGCTTGCCAGGATGTGGAGAAATTGAAACCCTCATAGACTGCTGGTGGGAATGAAAAATGGTGCAGCCAATGTGGAAAACAGTCTAGCAATTCCTGAAAAGGATAAACACACAGGTGGCATATGATCCAGTAATTCTACTTCTAGGCATATACCAAAGAGAAATTAAAATATGTCAACACAAAGCTTGTACATGAATGCTGATTAACAACATTATTCATAAAAGCCAAAAATCAAACAAAATCAATGTCCATCACTTCATAAATGAATAAATAAGATATTTATACCCATACTATGGAATACTATTTGGCAATAAAAATGAATTAAGTCCCTATATAAGGAACAGCATGGATGATCCTCTAAACTTTATGCTAAGTGAAAAATGCCAATCACAAAAGACCACATATTTGTGATTCTATTTATCAAACTGTCCAGAAAAAGCAAATTTGTAGATACAAAAATTAAATTGGTGATTGCCTAGAGAAGGCAGGATGGAGAAATGCAGAGTAGGAAGATAAAAGCAAAAGGGCACAGGGTGCCCTTTTAGAGAGATAAAACTATTTGTTGTAGTGGATGTGCAATTCTTTGAGTGTCTTACGAAACATTTGATTTTAATCAATCATTGGTTAATCATATGGTATATACATTACATAGCAACAGAGTTTTAAAAAAAAAAAAGTCTTTGAACCATGATATACAAATGACTCAGCTGTATAATTACCTTATTTCTAGTTCTGTGTCAAGGGACTGCAGACCCAGGAGCCTCTCACTTGCCACTATGTTTTCTTTATTTCAGCATATTATGGAGGTACAGATGTTTAGGTTACGTATGTTGTCCTTACCCCCCCACTCCCCCAAGTCCGAGTTTCAAATATGTCCATCCTTCGGGTGGTGCGCATTGCACTCCCTCCTCCCCGCTCCCCCCCTCCACCCTGCCCAACAACCAATAGATGTTATTCTTACACGTGCACTTATGTGTTGACCAGTTAATACCAATTTGATGGTGAGTACATGTGGTGCTTGTCTTTCCATTCTTGGGATACCCACAATGAGATATCACTTATCTTCAGTGAGACTTGCCTTTATCAAAAAGTCCCAAAACAATAAATGTTGACATGGTTGCCACTATTTTTGATAGTACTCTAACATATATTACATAAGACATATTACTTTCACATGCAAGGTCATTAAAATTGGCTGGATTAATGCACTTATAAACAGAAAGGGACATTAAACACATTTGAGTAAATACGAGGTCATCTACCTTTGCTTTGTCCACTTGCCAACCACATTCTCAGACTTCTCAGAGAATGTATTTACTTTTAGTGTAGGAGTTAAATTTTATCTTGATTGATTTATCCTTAGCTATAAGCATGAGAAATGACAGAAAGGACCAGCAACTGGAATAAAAAGTATTGCATTTCACCAAAATGGCTATGAAATTGGCTTCAGTTCTTCTGCTGATACAACTGTGTGGTTATTTTAGCTCTGGGACTTGTGGAAAGGTGCTGGCGTGGCCCATGGAATACAGCCACTGGATGAATATGAAGACAATCCTGGATGAACTTGTCCAGAGAGGACATGAAGTGACTGTATTGACATCTTCAGCATCTATTCTTATTGATCCCAGCGAAACATCTGCTATTAAATTTGAAGTTTTTCCTACATCTTTCACTAAAAAGGACATTGAGGATCTTTTTGGGAAACTGATCAACAAAATAATATATGATACTCCAAAGGATACATTTTGGTCATATTTTTCACTAGTAGAAAAAATCATGAGGGAATATTCTGACTGTTTGAGAAAGATTTGTAAAGATGCAGTTTTAAACAACAAACTTATGACAAAACTAGAGGAGTCAAAGTTTGATGTTGTTTTTGCAGATGCCTTTAGTCCCTGTGGTGAGCTCCTGGCTGAAATACTTAAAACACCCTTGGTGTACAGTCTCCGCTTCTCTCTTGGCTACACATTGGAGAAGTATAGTGGAGGACTTCTATTCCCTCCTTCCTACGTACCTGTAGTTATGTCAGAATTAAGTGATCAAATGACATTCATAGAGAGGGTAAAGAATATGATATATGTGCTTTATTTTGACTTTTGGTTCCAACCATTTAATATGAAGGAGTGGGATCAGTTTTACAGTGAAGTACTAGGTAAGTCATGTTTTTAATTCGTGATTGTTAATCCCTGTCTCTCCTTGTGAATTTGGAAGGTGAGCTTGCATGAATACGAAGTCAGAGGACTGTATGTTTTGTAACTGAAATGATTAACGGAAAATATAAGATGATCTGTCGATCGCACAAACATTATGGAAAGATTACAGGATCACTTAGAACCTTGTGGCCATCACTCCTATAGCACACTCCACGAAGTCATAAATGTACAAATTAAAGCATTTAAGATTTCTTTAAGCAATCTCATATCCATTGTACTATCCATTTTTTCATCTTTAATAAAAGTTAACAGACACACCAAGAAACACCTTGACGAAGGCTGATGTGTAGACTGAGGAATTACACGTTGTTCCGGCACAACTATCAACATAGCATTGAAGAAATTGTTTCTCCTCGTATACCTTATTTTCCTTATTTAGAAATGAAAATATTTTTGATATTTCAGAAGAATTCCTTCACAGTTGAGAGATTGCTCTATCTCAGAAACAGACACCTAAAATTTGAGGTTTCTAATATTCCTACATTCCTTCACTAAGGGCTTAGACATTATTTATTTTAGGGCCTAAAATCTTATTGGCACGTGAACATCCAAATTTTTATCTATATTTTATTAAAATATACCTCTACATTATGAAAAATAGGAACTAAATGAAGGGGGAGCAAAAATTATCCATTTCTATAACTTTTGAAAATTTCCACATGTCATTTCCAAGTATACTTATTTTTAAAATACTAATATTATTAAGATCTTCCCATGAACCCAAAGAAGTAATAGATACAAGGATTTCAACCATATTTTCAAAAAACTCTTGATATAATTGGCAAGGATCATGAGACTAGCTTCATAAATTGAAGAAACAAAATTGAGTACTTATTAGAAGGAAGTTTTTATCAGTTTGTGGGAATAATTGATAGTGGAGCTTAAAGAGTTTTTTAAAAGTGTATTTGTTCCTATTGCAGCTTTAGAAAATAAACAAATGCATGGGTAATTCCATAGTGGCTTATATTAATAATTACTGATGATTGTGAATATACTGATGTAACGTTAGAGACATAGTCTCCTCTAAAAAGTCTCTTAGCACTTTGCTTTTCTTAAACAAACCTATGAGCAACATATATAGTACATGGAAATTAAATCATGCCTATATATCGATATATGTATATGTTTATTTTATCAAAACACAAACACTTTATATATCTTTGGCTACATTATTACAACCCCTTTTAGGAAATTACTTTTATATTCTCAGGACAACTCTCTTGTGTTATCTACCTTTGTTTTCTTTTTTTCCCCTTCAGGCAGACCCACTACGTTATATGAGACAATGAAGAAAGCTGATATGTGGCTTATTCGAACCTATTGGGATTTTGAATTTCCTCGCCCACTCTTACCAAATTTTGATTTCGTTGGAGGACTCCATTGCAAACCTGCCAAACCCTTGCCTAAGGTGAACATATTCACATTTGTTTGGTTTTGTTTATTTATTGTAAGAGTTGAAGCTCTTCACCATTATTCTAGCGTAAAAGGAACACCGTTCCTCGCCAATATAAAGGTGTTCCCAAAATAGTTACAGCAAGACTTAATGTTTACTTGTTTCACTCCAGCGATTAAAACATTCCTCACTGAGATCCGAGAGTTTTACCTCTTACAGCATAAAAGGAGTGGTTTACTTATCAGAGCAGGTGTTTCCTGCCTTAGGCCAAGTCTACAGGATACCCCAATAAAGCTCCCCAGTGAAACTTTTGTATCGGCATCATAATTGCCTGTTAGAGAAGCACAGAGAAAATGTACAGTCCATATATAATAAAGACCAACTAAGTTTTATTACTTGTATCTGAAAAGTGACCTTAGATTTGAGTTACAAAAGAATTCTGCCAGCATATAAAATAATATTCCTTATGATGGAAACTAAGAACCAAATATATTTTATTTTAATATCATACTTTTAAGATGAAAGGAGAAAACGGGCTTTTTAGTGTGCTATTACGTGATCTTTTACAAGATCTTTTTGTGTACTTTCTTATTAGCACTAACGTAAAACTGAAACCTTATTCAAAGGTAAAACTCAGTATCTATGTGGAATGTAAATTGTTTATGGTAACTTTCACAAGGGACAAAAGGAGAGGTAAGATTAATGAAATTCTGTTCAATCTAATGCTATTCTCAATAAATTTCCCCATTCACATTAAAGGAAGGTGATAGTGCCAGTACGAGGGGGAAGAGAATATGATGAGAAAAACAAGGAGCAAGATGACTAGTAGTACAATAGTGATAATTACTAATAATGGCTGTTGCTACTAACTTGCATGATGATTTGAAGTCAATAGTTGTGAAATCTGTTTTCTAATTACTATATAAAGTAATTGTGACCCCAAATTGCTTGCTTTTCCACTAAATACTAGATTCTTAGATAATTCTGGTGTATTTTATTAATAAAATAGTAAGACATTTGGCAAAATATACCAAGTGTTTTAAAAATGCATATAGCTGTTGGTTTCATAGTATACTTACATGAAACTGTACAAAGAAAAAATAAATCGAGATGGACAGATTTAATATTTGTGGCAGATATACATAAAATAAACACTGGAATTAATTTAAATATCTTACATAAAAATGATTAAAAACTCATACACTATGCATACCATACCACAGCAACAATTTTACCATAAAATAATTAATCAGAAGAATGCAAGATTAGTTGGAAACTAGGGGGAAAAACAATGAAAGAACAATATCACTTTTTTGTAGGATGAAAGGTATATAAAATAAGATGAAAATTTTCTAAATATATGTCACATAAGTATATTATGTTATATAAACAGAATAAAAACCATAATCAAAGTATGCATATTTAATTGGGAATATCTCTGGACAGAGAATATGGGTGAAACTCATCATCTTTCTTTTACATTTTCATTCCATTACAAAATTTCTTACATTGATCTTGTATTGTTTTCATAAAGATATAACAGAATGAGATCAGTAATGAATCTGTAAAAAGAGGTTGTATTACTTTGATACTGAATGGATGGATGAATAATGTTTTGGGGAAGGGCAGTTAGCCAGTGAGACAAAACATTAAACACAAGTTACATGAAATGTGGCGTCAGGAAACTAGAATTACACAGAATATCCTCTTTTTCTTTGTATTACGTGGAATAGTAACATGCTGACTCGCCTTTAAAAACAGATGTCATTTAGTTAAAACTATATTTTTCAAATTTGGAATTTTTTTTGTAAACACAGTTTTACACAGAAGGTTTACTCCAAGGATTAACATATGAAAGTTTACTTGTTATGTTGAAGAAATGATTATTTCACAGAGAGGAAAAAACAATATATGAATTTAATATGAAAAGAACAACAACAAAAAATGAGTATACGATTTTGACGTAATATCCAGGAAATCCTTGGCTCTACATTTATTCTTTTTTCTCTTTGATTTGTTTTGGTTTGTTTGTTTTTTTCTTTGGTAGAAGAATACATTGAGCAATTTGGAATTATTTCTGTAGAGAGTGTATTTAAATTTTAAAATTTGGCACACAATGGGAAACAACAGTCAAAATAATTCTCAATCAACTCCAAGCAAGCACATAATCACCAGGAGTTTTACAGAGAGTGGTTGAACTCAAGACAGTGACCAGATCTCCATGATACAAAGCTTGGTGATTCTCTCCAGTGTGACGCAGGTGGGACACAGTGGGATATAGTGTGTCCCATCTGTCTGTGGGACACAGTGAAGGGATAATGACCGTCTCTCCCAGACAGTTATAAATAGCTCATCAATTTAATCATGTAATTTCAGGATAAAAAAAATGTCATCTACACAATGACCTAAGAAAGGTGATCATTCAGCTATGTAACTATACACCAAAGAGAAGGGCTGTCCAGAAATTATCTACCCATGTTATACTTCATTGTTCTATTAACAATGGCTAGATACTTTCTACACAGCCCTCATAATTATGTATTATAAATGGAACCCTTGGGACTATTTCTCTAAAAGTCCAAACCACAATATCATAATCCTAAATATCAGTGACTGTTAACCTCCAGCTTTTAAGTGTGTGTGTGTGTTTATGTGTGTGCATGTGTGTGTATACTCTTTTTTTGGGGGGGGGGAAAGACTGGGAAACTCTGACAAATATTAAATGAGGTATAAAAGATTACAGAACTAATGAAATATAGATAAAAATTCATCCCAATCCTTAGTAAGATTTCTTCCTTGCTCATAGTCAAGGAATGACTCCAATGGCTCCAAAGTAAAAAAATTCTACAGAAAAATGCCTGAAATGAACAGAAGTGATTTAGTAGAACTACAACCATACACAATTAAACTCAGGGAAAGCCACATTCGAGAACCTATATTAGTAAATATAATAATATACATGAAGAGTCTGTGTATGATACTTTCTAGCATTATCTCTCCCAACTACATCGTAACAGCTCTACTTCATTTCTTCTTCCGACACACATATCTACATGCAAACACATATTTGTACAAATATATAAAATAGAAGCCCTCTATCTCATAATACACATTTCTTTCCAAAAAAACTTCATGATTAGGTCAGTTAAAAAATAATTCTTACTCTAATGATTCTTCCAAAGAAGAAGAATTATTGATTCATGATTTTCTCCTCTTAGATGTTTGTAAAAATCCTTTCAACTATGTTTGTTGTACTGATACCTGTTTGTGATGGAACACATTCTTTCTTCACAGGACATGGAAGACTTTGTCCAGAGCTCTGGAGAGAACGGTGTGGTGGTGTTTTCTCTGGGGTCGATGGTCCCTAACATGACAGAAGAAAGGGCCAATGCGATTGCTTCGGCCCTTGCTCAGATCCCACAAAAGGTTAGATAAAGTGCCTGGTGGTGGACAGCTACGGAATGACCCTGTTAAACTTTGTAAAGAGCACAGCTGCAGAAATTCTCTGTCCAAAGTGTTAACTGTTAGGATAGCTCTGCTTGTCTCAGATATCAGCACAAAAACTAACAGATACATGGAAAAAGCTACAATAGTAAAGAGGTGGGTTTTCATTTATACTGACTTTAACATTAATGTTGTGATCATAACAAATATACTGAAAAGGTGCGATGAAGTTTTGATATTATCATGGTATTGAAAGCACGTTCACAGAAATCACAAAATTCTGCCCTGTCATTTGATGCTATTGCTAACAGACTTCCTGAGTGCACTTTATACACTACAGATGTTATTAGAAAGGAGTTAAATTTTAGGGAGTGTCTGCACTAGCACAATAACAATTAGCAGGGATTGAAAAAAGTCTGCAATGTATTGTAGTTTAGGCTTCCCTTGCGATCTCGCCTTTTGTACCTCCAATAAATTTGCAATAGGCCAGTTTGGTGTGTTGTTCAGGGTACTATTCAGGGAAAGGATGATTGGGCTGAGAAATCACTACTCCAGGTACACACCTTGCCAAGTAGATGTAGAGAAAGAGAAAACCTTACCTGCATTTCTGGACTGAGTACTGATCTAATGAAAAGATGCAAATGGGATCCCTCCCTTAGAGCAGAACCTGCGCATTATATCATGTAGCCCCACAGAGACTCTGATCTCACCACTAGGTTAACGGCTCCTTCTGTTGAGGAAAGGGAATGAATAAAGGAAGGAGTCAATCAGAAGGAAGCCAGGAATGGGAAGAGGTGCAGATACCCCCTCCATAAAATAGAATAAGAACTTATTTTCTAATACATAGAATACACT
>CAUYSK010125666.1:0-17236 GCA_963575035.1 Avahi laniger
CCCAGCTACTCAGGAGGCTGAGGCAGGAGGATGGCTTCAGCCCAGGAGTTTAAGGTTGCTGTGAGCTAGGCTGATGACACGACACTCACTCTAGCCAGGGCAACAGAGCCAGACTCTGTCTCAAAAAAAAAAAAAAAAAAACAAAAACTATGCATTGAGTTCAAAATTTTTTTGAACCCAAATAAACTCATACTAACTTGTTACATTTCTGAACAGGATCTAGTTTGAGGCACTTAGAAGGATAAGACATCAGTTTGAAAAGAGCAGCATGAATTCTACTAAAACTGAAGCAAGAACAAACATCAAATTTATGGTGAAATTTTGGTGGAAGACGGTGAAATCACTGATACTTTAAGAAAAGTTTAGGTGGACAATGCTCCCCCAAATCAGCAGTTTACAAACGGATTAGTCATTTTAAGAATAGATGAGATGATGTTGATGATGAAGCTCACAGCAGCAGACCATCCACATCAATTTGTGAGGAAAAAATTAATCTTGTTCTTGTCCTAATTGAAGAGAACTTATAATTAACAGCAAATACAATAGCCAACACCATAGACATCTCAATTGGTTCAGCCTAAACAATTCTAACTGAAAAATTAAAGTTCAGCAAACTCTCCACTCAATGAGTGCCAAAACCATTGTGCATAGATCAGTTGCAGACAAGAGCACAGCTTTCAATGAAGTTTAAACAAGCAAGGTCAAGATCCTGAAGCATTTCTTCAAAGAATTATAACAGGAGATAAATCATGGCTTTATCAGTAAGATCCCTAAGACAAAGTATAATCAAATCAATGGCTACCAAGATGTAGAAGTGGTCCAGTCAAAGCAAAAGCTGACCAGTCAAGAGCTAAGATCATGGCAACAATTTTTTGGGATGCTTAAGGAATTTTACTGTTGACTTTTTGGAGGACCAAAGAATGAAAACATCTGCTTATTTTGAGAGTGTTTTGAGAAAGTTAGCCAAAGCTTTAGCAGAAAAATACCTGAGAAAGCTTCATCAGAGGGTCCTTCTCCACCATGACAATACTTCTGCTCATTCCTCTTATCAATCAAGGGCAATATTGTGGGAGTTTTAATGAGAAATCATTAGGCATCCACCTTAGAGTCCTGATTTGGCTCCTTCTGACTTCTTTTTGTTTCCTAATCTTAAAAAATCTATTGATGTGTACCCATTTTTCATCAGCTAATAATATGGTAAAGACAGCATTGATATGGTTAAGTCCCCAGGACCCTCAGTACTTTAGGAATGGACTAAATAGCTGGTATCACCACTGAGAAAAGTATCTTGAACTTGATGGAACTCATGTTGAGAAATGAAATTTATATTTTTTATTTTTATCTTTTAATTCTATTTTTCCATAAACTTTTTGAAGTCCCTTATATATGAGTGATTTTGCTATTATTCCAATCAAAACCTATTTGTGGTATATTTGGTGACACAATTCCTTATATTCTACACCAAGGAAATATACGTTTCTTTGCCACTTATTGTGTGATCTGCACTAGGTTCCCCAATCTTCTCTAAGCCCCAGGTTCTTTAGTCTTAAAATGAGCCTAAATGAATAATTAACTGATATGTTTACTGCAAGGGTCAAGTAAGATGATTAAAGAGAAGCATTTAGCATATGCCTAGAACAGAGTAAGCATTCACTAATATTTTTTTCATTATTTTCAAAGGAAAACCATTAATATAAAATTACATTTCTCGGTTTTTAAACTTGAGGCTTTATATGTAGATTTTACAAGATAATGTGGCATTAGAGAAAAAGAGTCTTCAATTTAAAAAAATGACTTGTATACTAGAAAATATTTGTTTTAGTGACTGTTAAAAAAGCACGTTGAAACATCAATCACTTAAAGTGTTTAGCAAAGAAAAAGATTCCACTTTTTAATATGAAAACTTGCACTATTGAAAATATAATGGGTATAATATAATTGCTATTCCTCTTAGTTGTTTTCCCCTCACACTGTCTTCACACAAACCGAAAATCTCCATTAAGTTGAATATGCTGTATCTTAATGTGGAGAGCTGATTTTACTTACTGGTGTTATTTCTGTTTTATTTATGGTTTTTTTCAAAGCAGTCTAATCTTTTCCTATTACTGTGACAAACTCAAACACCAACAACCAAATTTTTCATTTATTTTTGTTTCCTTTTGGATCAGTTGACCCATCCTGAAGAGTGAATTATAGGAACCAAAACAAAATATGTACATATACTGTGAAAAAAATTATCATGCTTTGGAAACACATGTTCTTCTCATAATCATTATTGCTGCATTTCATTTGAAGGTTCATTGCTGACAAGCAGAATGCTGAGTACAATGTTATTATTTTTAATAAATGCACAAGAATTTACTTGTCTTTTTCACAGTAGCTAATCAATAACCAAAAACGAAGGTGGAATGGAAAAAGATAACTGTTCAAAAATAAAATTAAAATGACAAGTTTAAGAAAAAGATTTTTCATTGGAAAAAATATGTGCAAATAAGTGGCATACTTCTAAGATGCATTGCCTTGAAATGTTCTTTCAATTAAAACATAAACTATTGAATAGACCCATAATTGCTCCCATAATTCTCTTCACCTACTTCCATTTTTTGACATAAATACTTAATTTAATTTATCATTCTGTTATATAATATATAGCCTTGTTATACTCATATAGAGCTTTTGAAATTTTAAAAAATGATCACTCAGTTTCTATTTGTCAAGGAATAGTAAAATGTAGTAAACTTTAAATGAATGAGTTGGAAGAAGGAAAAATATGCTGAGTATATAATGGACTGAAATGAGTAAGAATACAGAATGTGTACTTGTAATTCTTGACAGTGCAGATGGTCCTGGATTTATGACGGTTCAACTTAGGATTTTTCAACTTTGCAATAGTGTGAAAGCAATATGTATTATGTTTTTTGAGTTGGAATGGAATTCCGTCTTGATAAACCCATGGTAAATTGAAGATATTGTTCACTTATGATATTTTCTATTTATGATGGATTTATCTAGATGTGGCCCCATCATCAATCAAGAAGCATCTGTGCTTCACAGTATTTGAAATATTTATTAGGTTTCCTTATTATGCAGTCTATACAAATTGTGTGACTTTTTGTATGCTTTATCTAACTGAATTGTTTTCTTAAATTTCCTACTCAAGTTGTTCATTGGTAGTATATAGAAATGCAACTGATTATGCATGTTGATTTTGTTTTGTGAAAATTTGCTGAGTGGTATAACAGGATTTTTTTGTGGAATCTTTAAGGTTTTCTCCATATAACATCACATCGTATGCAAAAAGAGAAAATTTTACTTCTTTCTTTCCAATTTGAATGCTTTTATTAATTTTGTTTCTACCTGATTTCTCTGGCTAGAAATTTCAATACTATGTTGAATAGAAATGGTAAAAGCAGGCATCCTTGCCTTGTGCCTGATCTTAAAGGAAAAGCTTTCAGTCTTTCACAACTGAATATGATGTTAGCTGTGAATTTTTTATGCATGGGCATTATCATGTAGAGGAAGTTCTCTTCTATTCCTAATTTACTGAATATTTTTATCATGAAAGGGTGTTGAACTTTGTCAGGTGCTTTTTATGCATCAATTGAGATGGTCATGGGTTTTTTTCCTACATTCTATTAATGTGTTGCATTATATTGATTAATTTTCCTCTTTGACCCACCCGTCAGTCATTTATTCATTCATTCATTTGTTATGGGAATGAATCCCACTTGGTCACGGTGTGCAGTTCTTTTAATATGCTGCTGAATTTGATTTTCCAGTATTTTGTTGAGGATTTTTGCGTCAATGTTCATAGGAGATATTGTACTTTAGCTGTCTTTTATTGTAGTGTCTTTGTCTGTCTTTGTTTTCAGGGCAATGTTGGCCTTCTAGAATGAGTTAGTAAGTATGTCTTTCTCTTTAATTTTTTGGAATCTTTTATAAAGATTAGTCTTAATTTTTCTTTAAATGTTTGGTAAAATTCAACAGTGAAGACTTCTCGTTCTGGCCTTTTCATTTTTGGGAGGTTTCTGATTACTGATTCAATCTCCTTACTAGTTTTATGTCTATTCACATTTTTTATTTCTTTATGAGTCTGTTTTAGCAGATGTGTGTTTCTAGGAAATTGTCCATTTCTTCTATGGTATACAATTTTTTGGCATATAATTGTTTATAATATTCTCTAATAATCCTTTTTATTTTGATAATACTTATAACAATGTCCAAACTTTATTTCTGTTTTTATTAACTTGAGACTTCTCTTTTTCTTAGTTAACCTATCTAAAGATTTGTCAATTTTGTTGATCATTTAAAAAAACTAAATTTTGGGTCCACTGATTTTCTCTGTTTTTTTTTATTTTCAATTCCATTTATACCCCCATTCTAAGTTTTATTATTTCTTTCCTTTTGCTAGTTTTGAATTTATTTTTGAGTTTGTTCTTCTTTTCCTAGTTTCTTACAATGTACGGTTAGATTGTTGATTTGAGATCTCTCTTCTTTTTTAAATATATGAATGGACTACTCTAAATTGCCCTTTTAGCACTGTTTTCACTACATTCCATAAGTTTTGGTATTCTATGTTTTCATGTTCAATTGTCTCAAGATAGTTTCTAATTTCTCTTGTGACTTCTTTTTTGACAGATTGGTTATTTAAGAGTGTGTTGTTTTATTTTCACATCTGTGAATCTTCCAGTTTTCCTTCCATTGTTCATCTGCAGTTTGTGATGAGAAAATCACTACAATTGTGATGAGAAAATATGCTTTGTATGATTTCAATCTTTTTAAATTTGTTAACACTTGTTTTATGTCCTAATATGTGATCTATCCTAGAACATGTTCTGCATTCATTTGAGAGGAATGTGTATTCTGCTATTGTTAGATAGAATGTTCTATACAAGTTGTTTATGTCTAGTTGTTTTATAGTGTTGCTCACATCCTCTATTTCCTTATAGGCCTTCTGCCTAGTTGTTGTATCCATCATTGAAAATGGGACTTTGAAGTATCCAACAATTTTTGTAAAATTATCTGTTTGTCCATCTGTTCCTGCCAATTTTTGCTTCATATGTTTTGGGGCTTTGTTTTTAGGTGTGTATATATTCATTATGTTTATGTATTCTTGCTATATTGACTCCTTTATCAATATATAATGTCCTCCTTTATCTCTTGTAAACTTTTCTGTTATCTTAGTAATGAATGCTATCCAAAATATAGAAAGGATTCTTAAAACTCAACAAGAAAACAAACAACTCAATTTTAAAAATTGGCAAAAGTTCTAAACAGATACCTCCCCAAAGAAGATATATTGATGGCAAATAAGCATGTGAAAAGATGCTGAATATCATACATTATGGTCTGAATGTTTGTGTCCCTCAAAATTCATGTGTTAAAAACTTAACCTATAAGGTTATATTATTAGGAGGTGGGGCCTTTGAAAAGTGATTAAATCATGAGAGTGGAGCTCTTATGAATGAAATTAGTGCCTATAAAGGTTTAAGAGAGACCCCTTGCCCCTTCCACCATGTAGGGAAAGGGAAAAGGTGCTGTCTATGAACCAGAAAGCAAGCCTTCACCAGACACCAAATCTGCTGATGACTTGATCTTAGGCTTTCCAGCCTCTTGAACTATAAGAAATAAATTTCTTCTGATTATTAGCTACCTAGTTGATGGTATTTGCTTACAGCAGCCTGAATGGAGTAGGACAATATATCATCAGGAGATTGCAAATTGAAACAACAATGAGATACCACTACACACTTACTGGGATGGCCAAGTGCTTGGTGATTCTTATATATAGTAAGAGAAACTTGAAGAATGGGTATGGGAACTCTGTACTTTCCACTCCCTTTTTTGTAAACCTAAAAATCCTCAAAAATAAAATTTATTAATTAAAAAAACAATGTGGACTTCAAAAACGGAATGCTGATGTTCAAATTCTAGCTGTATTATTACTAGCTGATTGACCTTGGGCAAGCTAATGAAATTTATTTCTTTAGTTTCCTTTCTTCAAAATTGGGATAATAATAGAATTTGTTACATAGATGTGTTTTATAGGAATGTCTTACATTAATATATACATAAAGCATTAAGTGCTACATAAGCATAAGCCATAGTCATTTAATCCTCAAATCAACTAGCACCATTTTACAGATGAGGCAAAAAACTTGTTCAGGGATAAATAGTAGCAAAAAAAAGGTTTGAACCCAGGTTTTGTTTAAAGCCTGTGTTCTTTCCACTATATACCCTGTCTTTCCATGGGTTTATGAGTGCATACCATGGTTCTATGTAAAATAAGACAGTCATGTTTATAACAGGACATAATATTTAACCTAAAGCATAAGTGATTATAATATTTCAAATTAAGAGAATTGAAAATAATAAAATAGAATCGTCCAATTTCCATGTTAAAAGAGATTCTAAGAGAAATTGAGAGAGATGTGGAAGATAGTTAAATTGGTATATGAGATGAGTAATGCATTGATGCAAATGTTTAGAATATTTAAATTACTTCTCATTGTACTGGTTTTAATTAGTTATAATCATCTCATATACTGACAATAAATGTTAAGTGTTACAGAATTATATGAAACAATTATGAGTCAATTATCATAAATACATCAAAAGGAAAATGTATGTAAAAAAGTGACATAAATCAAAATCAAATGAGAAAATAAATGTTGAAGCCACATTAAAGCCATCTATAAACTTAAAAGTAATAATGAAAATGTTGCTTTGCATATTGTCATTGGTTCAATTATGTCTCCAATATGATACATTGAAGTCCTATCCACCAGTACCTATGAATTTGACTTAATTTAGATATAGGTTCTTTGCAGATGTAATCAAGTTTAAGAAGAGGTCATACAGAATTATAGTGGGCCTTAATCCAATATGGCTAGTGTCCTTATGAGAAGTGGAGAATAAACACAGACAGACACAGGGGAGAATAACACGTGAAGATGGAGGCAAAGATTAAAGTGATGTATCTACAAATCAAGGAACACCAAGAATTGCTGGCAACCAGCAGAAACTAGGAGAGAGACATGGATCAGATCATCATCAGAACCTCCAGAAAGAACCAATTTTGCCAATACCTGGATTTCTGACTTCTGGCCTCCAGAACTATGAGAGAATAAATTTCTATTGTTTTAAGCCACCCAATTTGTGGTACTCTGTTATGGCAGCCCTAGGAAATAAATATACATATGTTTACACTATCAATGACCACTATCAATAAGTAATAAATGATACAATAGACTAAAAGGGTATTGTAGGTCATGAAAAACAAAAAAAGACTGAGAAATTGCCATCAGCCATGAGAGATTAAAGGGACATCATGACTTATATCCTGAATGTGAGAACTTGCATTATATCCTGAAAGACCAAAGACCATTAATGGAAAAAGTGATGAAATCAAAAAGTCTGGAATTTAATTAATCCTATTTGTCAATGCTAATCTCTTAATTTTGACATACCTACCATAGCAATGTTAGATGCCAACATTAGCGGACACTGTGTGAAGGGTAGATGAGAACTCTTTGTATCTTTGCAACTTTAATATAAATCTAAAATTATTCCAAAATAAGGTTTTTTTTAAATTACAGCAACTTGATACTGCCATTGTTTACAACTCCTTTTCAAGATTTAATGACTTATAAATGGCCATAAAATATTTAAATACACTGAGACAATATGTAATTCTATTTCTGTCAATTTATCTTGAGGAAATAATCCAAATATGAGTAATGTGGATCGAGATAAAGATTTTGGTTTTGGTGGTATAGTGATCAGGGCCTCTTCTCATTATATTATTGGTATAAAGTGAAGCTAAGTTTGTGTGTTTTTCACACTAAGTTTGTGTATTTTGTCACTTTCTGAACACATTTATGAATTTCCATGAATTTTCAATTGATTTTATTGGATTCTCCAGATAGAAAATTATATCTGCTCATGATGATACATGTTTTTCCTTTTCTAAATGTTTTCTTTCTATGTTCTTTCCCTATTTTGCTACATTGGCATCAATGTACAGAGAAATGTCTGGAAATAGTGATGTAAGCAGACTACATTATCTGGTTTTAATAGGAACCTTCTAGTATTTTATTACATTGGCTGGTGTTTTACAGTGGATGGTCTTCACCTTATTAAAAAAGTATATTTTATCTCCTCGTTTAATAATATTTTAATAAGATCAGGATTTGATTTGAATTTGCCTTTTCACAATTTATCTACAGATTGCTGGTATATCTCACATCTTTTGATCGGATGAATTATGTTTACACGTTTACCAGACTGTTTTGCATTTCCAGATCAAATCCTACTTGATATTAACTACTCTTAAAAATACGTTTCAAAAATGTAAAATATGGCTGAATAGTACTCCATGGTATACATATACCACATTTTATGCATCCACTCATGTATTGATTAGCACTTGGGTTATTTCCACATCTTTGCAATTGTGAACTGTGCTGCTATAAACATTTGAGTGCAAGTGTCTTTTTTATAAAATGTCCTCTTTTTCCTTTGGGCAAATACCTAGTAGTGTGATTGCTGTGTCAAGTGGTAGGTCTACTTTTAGTTCTTTGAGGTATCTCCATACTTCTTTCCATAGAGGTTGTAAAACTGGAGAGGGGAGGAGATGGGTAAATTCATACCTAATGGGTACAATGCACACTATCTGGGTGAAGGGCAAATGATTTGTCTATAACAGCACTGTGCAATAAAAATACAATGTAGAGCATTTATGTAATTATAAATATTCTAGTAATCAAATAAAAATATGAAATTAATTTAAAAAATATTTTTATGCATATTAAGTGTATAATTTCAAATATAATTAATATAAAATTATCAAAAGTACACTTTAATTCTGTTTTACACTAAATCTTTAATTAGGACTACCAACATTTTAACTGCTCAGTAGTCACATGTGACTAATGGCTACCATATTGGGCAGCGCAGGTCTACTGTTACACCTTTCAGGACCTTTGATTACCTATTTGGTAGAAGTTTTAAATTTCCTGTAAACACATGAAACACTTGTATCTCTCACCCAAACAAACAAGTAAAAATATTATTTTTTCACATTAGATATTTCTTACTCTTAGATATCTGTCCTCTCCAAGAGCAATGTGGCCAATAGTATCTTGCTGTTTGGGACCATTCTCTAAACAGGAATAATAAGATTATGAATAAAGATGTCATTTATTGAGTACTCACTCTGTGTTTTTGGTTAATTTTCTGCATAAATGTTTTATTTCAAGTCAATTTTACCTACACACATGATTACATGTTATTTCAAGAGGGTTTTACTTCAAGGCCTCTCTCCAAAAAGACCACACTCCAAAAACATTTAATCTCATCAAAAAAATATTTTTCAGGAGAAATTCTTTACTTTCAGTAAAAACTAAAAAAAACCCTTGATGTTTAATTTTAGTTCTACTTGTCTTTACTATTAATAAAATATAAAGACTAGTGTAATTCAATTACACTGTATTGGTAGGAATTAATCAAGCTATTTGATTATGATACTTGGCTAGAAACACATAGTTCTGCATACAAAGCTTTGTGTAAGCTGTCTAATATTTTACATATTATATGTTTACAAGAAAGTTCATGCTTGGGATATTAGGATATTATCTAAAACCAAGTAAATATTATTTTTAAAATGATGTAATGAATAGAGAAGGGGAATGACTTAGGGGGAAAATGACTTAGGGGGAAAATATGCATGTATAGTCACCCAAGACCAAAAAGTTTTCTGAAAGCTGTTACAATTCTATTACTTACTACTTTTTCTGAATTATAACAGAAAAACTGTTGAAAAATTACCATTTTAATGGAGATTTTGAAAATATTTCCTTGAACTTTTCCTAATTTGTTCTGTACCAATATTAGGTTTAATTCTGATACTGACATCTAGAATTTACATTCGGCCTTGTATTTATAAGTTTCAAGCTAATGTAACTTTAATACCTGAAACTGATGTTTCATTTTAGAAAACTAATCCCTGGTTAATCTAACATTTTGTACCTGTTTGTTGTAGGTACAATTTCATTTTCTGGTAAAAGCAAACAAGGGGCTCATGTTAAGGGAGAGACAGATCAAGATCGAAAACTCTCCTTTCAGAAATCACTAACAGAAGTAACTCACACTTTTGATGATGAAGATACAGGTAAATTTATTCTGATAGAGAGTTTCGTGATCAATCTGCAGAAACCCAAATTATTATTCATTTTTAAGTGAAAAGGATACTTTACATGCATAATATAGTACATATTCAATTTTATGTTGCATAAATCTACAAGAATTTTATTGGATTATTTCAGGAATAACTTTATGCAGCATACTTTCTAGATATCTACTGCCATTAATATCAATAATCATAATACTTCAGTTAGAAGGCTGCCTACTTATCCATAAGTGAAAAGCCTTACATATTGTTCTATTATTAAACAAAAAATACAGCAAATTTCTGATAAAATGTTGAGTGTATAATTTTAATAATGTAATATACTTTTCTTACTTCAATATAGGAGATGCTAGCAATCTTCTTCCTGTGCAAAAGAAACTAAATGCTACTATTTTCCCTTCCTATATTATAAAACTGTATTTAAATGTTGCTAAACACCATATCTTCTTAGTAGAGGTTCAAAAGAAAATGAGATGATGAAGAGTTAGAATAGTCAGGACAAGTTTCCTGGGAAAAGGGATGAATGAGTTCTTTGATGGGTGAGTAACAGGGATATAAGAGGTTACTAGAGAAAAGTGGTTCAACGGGAACAAAGCTGTGGAAACGAAGAAGTATACCAAAGAAGAAATCTTTATTGAATGAATTTATATTTTAAGGGATTGACTAATACCATTATAAAAGCTGGCAAATCCAAAATCTGTAGGGCAAGCCAGCAGGCTAAAATTCATGTAAGATTTGATGTTGCAGTCTTGAATCCAAATTCCCTAGGACAGGACAGGCAGGCTGGAAACTCAGGCTGGGTTTCTATGTTTCAGTTTTGAGGAAGAATTGTTTCTTCTTTAAGTAACCTCAGTCATTGCAATCAGGGCCTTCAACTGATTGGAGGAGGCCCACCCACATTATGGAGGGTTATCTGCTTTACTCAAAGTCTACTGATGTAAATATGAATCACATTTTAAAACTAGCTTCATAGCAACATCTAGACTGGTGTTTGACCACAGAACTGGGCACCCGAAGCCCATCCAAGTTGACAAACACAATTAAGCATCACCAAATTCATGGATTAAAGAGTGATATTTAGGCAATATTCCAAATGTTTTGGAAGGGGAAGCGCAGTTAGGACCAGTCAATCCATTATTACAGCAAACTGGGTTTAAAGTGAAGAGAATTGGGTCTTTTATGGTGTTGCTGGTGACAAAGAAATACCACTAAAGATGGAAAACATTTCAGAGACTAGCATTGAATGAATGTCCTGAGAGAAGAGAATGAAAAAAGGAATTGATCCTAAAATAATAATAAGGTTTAATTGTATCTTGATAAATAGAAAATTAATAAGACAGAAATTTCTAAATTTCTGAAAAAAAAGAAAAAGTTTGGGAAATTATAATGCCTAATACAGTTTTGTACTTCCTGATATTGATGTGACAGCAAGACATTTACATGGCAATATCCTGTTGTCAACTGAATCTTTGGAGCCGAGATTGGTAAAAATAATAATAATAATAATAAAATTGGTTATAAAGGTTTAGGATTTCTTCTGTTGAAATCATGCAGGTGAGGCCAAAAAATAGATGACAATTATGGATGCATTACATAAACAGTTAAATTCTCATCAATATCTAAGGCAGAAGAACCATGGGAGAAAACCTTTTATATAAATGTTAAAGTGTTCAGAAGAGTTTGAAAGAAAATCAGAATATTATGATGTTATATTAATGGACTAAAACAGACTGATGTCTAATAAAAAATACTAAGCTGCATGATAGCAGGTTGCAAGACAAATTAATAACTAGAAAAAATGCATCTGATAACATTCGAGGTATCCCCAATTCTTCACACAGGCCTTCCCATATTCTTTCTCTCAGACAGGATTAAACCTTTCCAGTCTGTTTTGTTTTTTACAGACTGCTCTGCATTATATTTCTTTTCAATTATGGAAATATTCTAGTTTCCCTCTCATCAAAGAAATATAAACAACAATTAAATAAGAACGTTTTTAACCTTCGAAATAGGGAAATATGAAAAATAATGGTAACACCCAGTTATAAAGAAAAGTTGGGTCAAAAGAGTCAATCTCATGCATTATAATGGAAATTTAAATTGATACAAAGTTTTTGAAGTGAACATTTACAATATGTTTAAAAATTTTAAGAATTAATATTTATGTCATTTTATCCAATGATTCAGTCTAAGGAATTTGTTAAAATAATCAAAGATTTACACAAAATATTATATTAATCTATATAAATGCCCCTTATGTGATCTATTATATTAAATAATTGAAACTAACATTTAATAGTGAATATTTTCTGAATAATATACATTTTCATATTTATATATGCATATGAATATGTTAATTATATAGTGTATATACCCCAATGTATTTATATATGTATATGTATATCTATATATTTATATCTTTATTGATATTTTAAGCCTGAAATTTTATAGAAAAAATATTAAGTTGCTTTCTTTTGGTCATAAGGTTAAGAATCACTTTTTTAAATACTTTTCAGGAATTCTTTTTTTTTTTCTTTTCAGGAATTTCTAAAATTCCTGTAGTAAATGTTATTGATTTCACAATTAGAAAAAATCTTAATATGTTTAAGGTTTAGAGTTGAATAATGTTTAATCATTATTTTTGTTCTCATTAATAAATGATTCACTAATCCCACTCTAATCAATAAATTCATATTGTGTGCACATGTTTAGCACTCCAGGAAAATTAAATCAGCTATATCAAAACACTGCCACATGTGATAGTCACAGAAATTATAAATAGTAAGTGTTATTGTGATAGTTAATTTTATGTGTCAACTTGGCTGAGCCACAGTGCCAAGATATTTGGTCAAATTTATTCTGAACGTTTCTGCAAAGGTGTTTTTTGGATGAAATTAACATTTAAATATGTGAACTTTGAGTAAAGTAGATTACCATAATATGCTTGGGCTTCATCCAATCAGTTGAAGGCCTTAGCAAAACAAAAGTTGACCTACCTTGATATCCTGCAGATTTTGAACTTAATAAGCCTCAACAATTGTGTGAGCCAATTCTTTAAAATCTTAAAATCTCTCTCTTTCTTCCCTATCTCTCTTGTACACAACCTGTTGGTTCTGTTTCTCTGCAGAACCCTGACTAATACAGTCCCCATTCCATAGATGGGCTGACTATTGAGTTACTTTGCCAAAGATCACAAGGTAATGGTGGTCAAGTTGGGATCTGAATCTTGGTTTTCTAACCCTGAGTCATTCTATTGCTCTTTGCATTAACCCAGAGTTATGAAGCAGTCTCCTTAGTCACAGATACTGTTTCTCTCCAGAATTATTTTCTCTGTGACTTCATTGTGGGTTAAAACATTGGAAAGACCCATGAGCTACCTAGAAGGGGAAACACTTTTCATTTTAAGAACTTTGTTTTATTTTGGGAGAAGTCACATTTAAATGCCATAAAAGAATTTTAACTGCTTTTACGAAATTGAAGGAGCAAATGTAGCAGAAGTTTCTTCAATAATCTCAGATCAGTATGTGTAAATTTGGTAACCTTATTCTCTACACATTAATGGTTTTAAGGGAATGAAGTGATAGCTCCAAAATAAATAAGCACAGAGGGCAATTCAAAATGTGGAGATAAGTTTGCCCTCAAGAACTCCTCACTGGTATTTGTTATAAGAACTCACCCAAACCTCCTCTTTTTCTTCCTCTCACTAGTTGTTTGCTCTGAGTCTCTGCACTGTTTTCAGATCCACCAATTTTATAAGTGTTTGTTTATACCTAAAGTATTAGAATAGGATGGAATATAGAATATAGTACAATGCAATATGGTACAGAACAGTGCAGCGTGGTAAAATACAATGCCATGCAGTACAACCCAATAAAATACTATTCAATGCCATTCAATGTCATACAGTGCCATACAATACAATGCAAGGCAAAAAATATAGTCATGGAGAAGATTTTCAAAAGAGGGAGATACTGAAAATTCTACCAGTTTGGGCTCCTTTTTTCATAGATGAAAAAACTGAGGTCCAAAGAGGTTAGTGATTTTCCTAAATATGTTAATCTAGCATAACAGTTATTGAAATCTTTTAAACATGCCAATACTGACGTAAATGTGCATACAATTTACTGAAACTGAAGAACATCTTAAACCATGAACTAGTTTCACACTGGAAAACAGAAGAATATGAGTTGGAAGCTAAACAGATAAGGAAAAATCAGAGAAAGAAAGTGGATTTGATGCAAGTACAGAATCCCTCTACGCAGGGTCTTTGAGGTTGATCAGCATTCCCATTTCAGGATAAAGGGGTGTGACTTTGGACATCACCAGGAGCAGAATTGCCTTTTTTTAAAAATAATATATATGTGTGTGTGTGTGTGTGTGTGTATTTATATATCAGGAACACAGGTAGAAATATAATTGTCTCACGACTTTCCAGCTTTTCTTTCCAGACTATACTTTTAGGATCCTTTTTCACACTCCCAAGAAACCTGAAATCTCATATTCCTTATTTTCTCTTAGACTAGATTCTTGTGGTCCTGGAAATGTACCACTGTGAATTGTGATGACTTATTTAGATATTTTTATGTACAAATACGTGAATGGTTTCACAACTAGGGGGAAAAAAAGATTGGCTATTTCTTTTTGAAATACTGATCCTTAACTTAAAAGTAAAACATACATAAGCTTATTTTAGTGGGGAACTTAATGAGTTTCTGGGGCAGGCACAAGGCCAGGAGCTTTTACAAGAGCTTTTACTAACTGTGATGAAAGCAACTTCTCTCACCCTTCTCTCAGCTCTCTTGACAAACAAGTCCATTAAAAAGGTTTGTAAATGATGTTCGTTCATGATTCTCAAGTTTGTATGTTAAATATGGTATTCTAAAGTCTATTAATATATTTTAAAAGTGCTGCGTTTTGTTTTGTTTTTCAGATGATAATGTTAGCAATTTAATGATAATCTGGTATTCTCTTGAGATCCATAGCACTCCTGGGCAACCCATAAACATTATTGAAATGGACTGTATTGCTCTGGTAAGCACCCATTAAATGTTCTTAGACTCTGTCATTTTGCCAACAGGGCTTTTGTTGGATATTAAATCACTATCCTTACAAACATCCATATCAAATGAGCATATTGAGATAAATTATTCAATCATAGCAATTTTATTTTTAAATCTAGCACTATGGACCTTAAATGCTTTTGGAAAACATCTGTAATTATGTAGCATCTTACAGTGACTGCACTGATTAGCATGTTTTCAAGAGTTACTAAAACAAACTTAACCTTAACCTTCATGCTTGTTCTCACATATATGAATCAAACAGGATTGTGCAAGATCTCTAAACTCTTTCAACATTGATTCTTCCTGGCTTCTACAGCAGGCCTTTCACTTGGAAACGCATCTGAAGCAACTGGCATACATTTGGGGTTTTAAGTAACGGTGACTAAGAATAGGATTGTTTTACGTGAATTATTAAAGTGTTGCTAAATCCATATCCAAGATTATTTAATAAAGTTAAATATTGAGAATCTTAGTTTAAATGGAACATGAGGACTATATAAATTGCTATTAATAATGTTTTAATTAGATTTAATTGCCTTATTGTTACTACTCAAATATTTAAATTGATAATAATCAAATGTTATTTTCATTTTTAAATATGCAGATAGATTTATTCATAAAATTGATTATTTAGAATTTTGAACTTTGGCTGCAATAAATAGAAAGTAAGAAAATATTTAAAATAATTCTATAAGTTGATTAGTTACCTACCTGGTTTGTGGGTAAATTTCCACTTAGGCATAGAAAACAGATCATTAAAATATTGAAGTGAACTGAAGTCTACATTGAAAAAGCATTATCTTCTAAAATTATTTAATATGATGATGGTAGGATCATTTCACTCAATGAAAATGTCCTATTTCTGTGACCTGGTTATCATTGCAGCCATAAAATATTTCATAAAGATTATTTTTAAATGATATAACTTTAATTACACAACCTCTTGTTATGGAAAGTGATTACTGAATTAAAATTTATATGTTTATGAGGACATAGGAGGAAAAACATTTAGAAATGGGTCTTAAAGAAATTGGGAGCATGAGGCAGCACCTCAGAAATGGGGACATTGTCTTTCTTATTAACTATATATTTAAAATAGGAATAGAGATGAGTTGAGATATGCAACACAAACTAGAAGAAATAGATGCAATTCTAAAATCACTTATAGATAAACAACTGTTCAATCTTCTCATTAAACGGTTCATGACATGCCTTTTTTTCTGCAAGAGCTATTAGCCCTTCCAGAAAATACTGATAAAAATTGAGATTTATTTTAACTCTCAACTTTGAATGGTGAAGATTGTCACAAAGGTTGAGAAACACCCTCCCATCAGAGTACTTTATGTGATTATGTGAGAAGACTGAGCAAAAAGCAAAAAGAAGTGACCATCTGTCTGTTTTGTTTTGTTTTGTTTTGTTTTTTCTTTTTTTGAGACAGAGTCTCGCTTTGTTGCCTGGGCTAGAGTGAGTGTCTTGATGTCAGCCTAGCTCACAACAACCTCAAATTCCTGGGCTCAAGCAATCCTTCTGCCTCAGCCTCCCAGGTAGCTGGGACTACAGGCATGCGCCACCATGCCCAGCTAATTTTTTCTATATACATATTTTTAGTTGTCCAGATAATTTCTTTCTATTTTTTTGGTAGAGATGGGGTCTCACTCTTGCTCAGGCTGGTCTCGAACTCCTGACCTTGAGCGATCCACCCGCCTTAGCCTCCCAGAGTGCTAGGATTACAGGCGTGAGCTACCCCCGGCCCAGACGACATTCTTGAGAGCTGGAACCACACATTCCAGCTAGAGGCAGCCCAATTCTCGACGCATAGCATAATAATAAGTAGTAGTAAAGATTTAGTGAATTAAGGAATAAATCATTATAATTGTTGTCTGATTTTTTTATTCTTTGACAGTGGTTTTGGAATTATTCACTTATTTGCCAAACATGTACTAGGTAATTATATGGTGACAAGTAAAGGACGCATCATCTCTGC